>OV277868.1:7876409-7954863 GCA_922989275.2 Gari tellinella | reverse complement strand
CCTGTTGGATTCCGTTGTATACCTTGTCTTTATAATACAATTCCAGAAATATAAACAATATATATATATATATATTTTTAAACAAAGGCATAATCTTTCTTATTTTTTAATTCGATATATATATATATATATAATTTAAAAAAAATAGATGATGTATTATAGGCTTTAAAAACACAATTTTATTTCTTCAAAAAATGCGCGACGCGTTTCACTATAATTCATCAGGCGCTATACTATTGTTTATGACGTCATGACGTTGTTGTCATGATATCGACGTCGTCACTTCCTGTTGATATAGATCTAGATCTATGTTTCAAGTACCTGTGGTCTAAACTTTGTGTTTTTCTATCGTAGTCGACTTTTGGAAGAATGGATAAAACTAAAGTGAACATTATCAACTTTAACAAATTATCGTGTGGAAATGATCCAATTGTTCAACTGTCTGGGACTTAATGCAGTCGACATCTCATGCATGTCTTCACTGTTTGTTATTTAAATGAATAAAATCAGAATCGAATAACTATTATCAGTACACCTATTAACATCTTCACAACCTTACCCCAAATACAATAGTTATTTGCAAACAGTTTGGATCCTGAACAGACGCCGCGAAACGTGCCGTCTGCTGAGGATCTAAACTATTTGAGAGGATCTATACTGTTTGACACTCATCATTTCGTAAGTCAAAATACCTAAAATATTGATTTGAGAAAACAGTCGACAGTTTTTTTAAATTGATAACGTCATAGCAACGAAGTGGATAACTCCTAATTACCCTTATACGTCATTTACAAATATTTACTAATGTCAAGTACACTTGTCCTACGAGTACTGTAGATCTTTATATTGCTGAAATCAATTCTAAACATGGTCATCCAAACTGTTTGACACTCATTTCAATGTTTCATTACTCAAAATCGCTTAACAATTACAAATGTTATTAATAAAAGCAGACGACCAATTGAGGCAGATTGTGTTATGTCAATAACAATACTTATTATACGGGTTTATACGCCATAATGGCAGCTAAAGGGGCTAACTTTAGAGATGAAAACAGTTGACCATTGATTTAACCAAATAACCACTAGTGACGCATATATCGACATTTACAAACAATGCATCTGTGAAGGGTACATTAGAGTGTAGACTGGGATAAGTTAGGCCTACAGGGGCCCATAGATCAATGAATCCGCTGTTTGTAAATTTCCAGTATGTTGTAAAACAATAAAATAGTAAAATATGAACTAGACTTTATTACATAGTGTGATTGTCCATTTGCAGAATCAGGGATCATCAAAATAATTCAGACATCAATATTTTAAGACACGAATTGAACAGACTTGTATTAACCTTGTATCCACATCAAGAGAAAAGGAAAACAAAAACATGGGAATTAAGTTGATATTACTTTAAATGTTCGGAAATAAGGGAAACACAATTCTTTCTTAAACCTTTTCACTCTCAATGGTGCTTAAAAGCGCCATTGAGTATTATATATGTCTCTATGTCTCTCTCTCTCTCTTTGTCTATCCTCTCCCCCTCTCTCTGTCTCTATCTGTCGTTGTCTATCTGTCTCTCTATGTAAGTCTCTTTCTGTCTGTCTCTCTCTCTTTCATTTTAGAAGTTGTATCGTACTCAACTTACCTTATTTTCTTTTGTCTCGTCTTTGATTTATTCGACATGGGATATTTTGTGTAGACGGGTCTTGTAGATATTACTTGTGCTGAAAACCAAACCAAATGAACATTTCGTATTCGGATGTGTACTAGGGATCATACTCTTTTGAATACCTACGTTTGTTAAAGTGTAAATTATCATCATAATCAAATCATGGTTCTTTCTTTGACAGATGTTTTTAATATTACTTTACAGATCTAATTGACCCGATCAATGATACAAGTACAACGTAATATGACCCTATCGACCTGTTTACAGTTTCAGCTTTCAGTTTCTTACAGGTAGAAAAAATGCAAATATACAAACTGTTAATTATTTCATTACTTACATGTCTCAACAGTATCTTCAGAATTTCGTTTATTCCGATACTGGCAACACAAGAAACTTACCAATTATACTTTGTGAAGCCGAAATAAAACTGGAAAAGTAATGGGGAATCCCCTTTCTTCTACGCATTTGGAACAGCCCAAGAATTATCGACAGGTAAACAAGTCGTTGGTCTGGAATGTGTTCGTTATTTGTTTTATCTAAAACGTATGCATGTAGTCGGATAGAAAACTAGAATAAACACCCTCTGTTACAACCATCCAAAAAAGACCCACATTTGCCAACAAAGATCAAAGTAAAGTAGACCGCTTGCTAGGGACATTTCTGCTGGGTTCCATCGTGGTTTAAGCTATAACTTAGTCTCTGTTTCACCAATGTATTCTCTGCGTAGTTGTCGTATAACCGGGTTTGTACTGGTTTATCGAAAGTAGGCCTAATGCCAAGTTACAGTCTCTACTTACTTTAAGTGCGTTATTCTCACTCTGACATTTAATTCAGAAACATATAACTTCGCAATGAGAGAATGGAAGCAATTTGAATATGCTGACAACATATATAGTTTAGCGTAAAAAAGTCGCACGCAGTATGTGCCTGATCCGACGTCGAGTTACTCGTCGTCTGATATAGCTTTTAACTGTTACAATGGGAATAAATATAATGGAATAAAAGGGTTCATTTTGAAAGAATAATGTTTTCCCCACTACCCGTTCAACCTTTTCATCGTCAATTTTATCGTGAAATTTGACCACTTCATCGCCATAGTGTCGTCTGCTTCAAAATTGTGGTCAGCAGTATCGTTTCAAAGTTAGATTTAAAGCAGTATAGGTATGTATGACGACATTCCGGAACGAATATCAAGCAGTTTTGATCCTGCAAAGAAGCCGCGTTACGCGGCGTCTGATCAGGATACAAATTGTTTGCAAAGATGCCTTTTGTTGTCATTGACAGTGAAAGGGTTAGTGTCTCTCTGTACTTAATAAAATATCTACCTTTTAGTCCTCTTTTTCGACTTTCTGCCAAGGCCGTCAACATGAGTAATTACGAACCATTTTAAGTCCAAATCAGATTGCAAGCAATACTCCGTGTGATCAAGACCCATAAATATCGACTCTCGTGGTGTTCTTTACTCAGTCTAAACACTGATATTCAAAACAAGAATAGATTCAAAAGACAGTATTTTAACATGTGAATTAAACAGATGTTTGTAAGTTATCTTACCAACATCAAGATGAAAGGACATTGGAGGTTAGCGAGTGGTGTAGATTCCGTGAGCAGTTGCGTTTTGGTAGTAGTATACCTATAAAGTATAATAATTTACAAATGCGACGTTTGATATACAGTAAATCTCACCAATGCGGGTGACTGGTCTGTTATATCTGATCGATCTGGTTCTACACTAGTTTCAATATTCCGGAACCTTGGCAATAAGTACCCTCTGAAATCGAACTTACCCAGGCCTCGCTTTTTAAATTCGATGGCGTCAACTCGCGTGAGTCGTACGTGGCTAAGCCAAGTTCTAACAATGAATAAGCGAATTCTTAACTTGGAGAATAAGCAAACATTGGACTTATTAAAGTCCCATTGTGTTTTCAGACCTTTTCTTAATGTCTGAAATACAATAACGGTTAATAATAATGTTTGAACATTCTTATGGGTCAAACTGATCTATGAAATGATGAAGACGGACCTAAATCACCAAAAGGGCGATTTAAAATCATAACAAACCGAAAATAGAACGTCTGACATAAACCTTAACACACGGCTTAGTATCACGTGATACAGCCGGATTCAACTTCACCGTGTGCAACCGTAATTACCTTCGCCCGTCCATCCATCAGTCAGTTAGACTATCACACTTTTTTGTCCGCTCTCTTACTCGAATATTTTTTATCCGATCTTCCACAAACTTGCTGAAAATGTTCATTGATATAAAATCAAGGTTTAGTTTGATTACTACTAAAATCGCATAAGGTATTTTTGAGTTATTGCCTGTTAATTAATAAAATAAATGACTGTTTTGCATTTTTTATCGGATATTCACCAAACCATGCTGAAAATATTTATTCATATAAAATTTAGGTATAGTTTGATAATTACTAAAATCGCATGTGGCATATCTGAGTTTTTGCCCTTTATGTATTAAAAATGACTGTTTTCAGCAAGTTTTGCTCTCTAACACAAATACGTTTTATTGGATCTTCACCAAACTTGCTGAAAATGTTTATTGATATAAAACCAAGGTTTAGTTTGATTACTACTAAAATCGCATAAGGTATATCTGAGTTATTGCTTGTTTATTAATAAAAAATGACTGTTTCAGTCATTTTTGCACTCTAACACATACAGTTTTTATCAGATATTCACTAAACTTGCTGAAAATGTTTTATTATATAAAATTTAGGTCTAGTTTGATTATTACAAAAATCGCATGTGGCATGTCTGAGTTTTTGCCCTTTAAGTATTAAAAATAAATGTTTCAGCATTTTTTGCTTTCTAACACATACAGTTTTTATCAGATATTCACCAAACTTGTTGAAAATGTTTATTAATATAAAATCTAGGTCAATCATCTTAACTACCAAAATCGCACAAGACATGTTGGAGTTATTGCCCTTGAATGACTAAAAATTGACTACTTAAGCCTTGTCAGCTTTCTGACTTAAACAGTTTTAATTGGATCTTCACCAAATTTACTGAAAATAATATTTGTATAAAATCATGGTCCAGTTCTATAAATACCCAAATCGCCGAAGGCATGTTGGAGTTATGGTTCTTCAATTTTTAAATGTTTGCTATTTTATCCTTATTTTTGCCCTGTCCACTCTGTAAAAGTACCAGTTTTTATTCTATTTTAGCCAAATAGTTGGTCAATGGTTGCATGTGCTTCATCTTAGCCGTGTTGGTAATAAATTAAGTAATAAATGACCACTCCATTTCTCCTTTACCTCTTGAAGGATTTTCATTCAACTGTATTCGATTTTTTTCTTGACCTAGATTTAATACCAATACACATTGTCAGCAAGTTTGGTGAAGATCCAATAACAAGTGTTTGTGTTAGAGAGCAGCAAATGCTAAAAGAGTCATTTTTTAATTATTCAAGGGCAATAACTCAGACATGCCTCATGCGATTTTGCTAGTTATTGAACCTGACCTAGATTTAATACTAATAAACATTTGTAGCAAGTTTGGTGAAGATCCAAAAAGAAGTGTTAGAGTTAGAGAGCGGATAAGGCTGAAACAGTCATTTTCAACAAGCTCAAGATTATCCGTATTTTTTTCAATCGCTCAACCCCAGTGAATATTATTTACACGTTTTGACTGGATCTCATAGTTTAACCCTATGCCTACTCTCTGGCCGTAACTTTACGGAGTTTACAAATTGTTTGAATCTAGAAAGACGCCGCGTAACGCGGTGTCTCATCTGGATCCAAACTGTTTGACACTCGTCTTAAGGTTTGTTTAATTTAAACAATGCATAAATTTAAACTGAACAAATTTTGCAGACGACAATGTCAAAGCAGACGTCTGTGCAGCAGGATAAGGGGTAACCTTTATTTTCAATGCTCCAGCTATCTGAACTAATCCAACATTTTCTCACTCATTTCAGCACCGAATGCTATGGTGTTACTACTGATTAAACCGTCTCTTCGAGACAATTCTAATGAGTATGACACCATTGGGTTTAAAAGCAGAAATAAAGAGTTTAGTTTTCGAAATACTCCCCTTATCTGGAGCCCTGTATTTACAGAGTTGTCCTTCTTCCCGTTCACAAGTTAGTTCTTTAATGGAAGTTATATCCATAAATTAAAAAAATAAAATAAAAAGCGAATTTCTTAGATAAAGCCGTTTTTTCTGAAAGAATCACGTCCCATGTAGTTATAATGGGATCCCAAACGACAGTCTGATGCAGGTTTCCCAAAAACACAATGCGGCTTTAAGGTTTGAGTGTATTATCTTGTTGGTGTGCTTTTACAGTAATGTATTACATATTACTACGCCCGGATAAACATGTATGTACACAAACAATTATGATGATTGCAATCAGTTTGGAGTCTGATCAGACACCGTGTAACTCAGCGCTTCATCAAAACTCAACCTGTGTGCTACTCAAATGAAACTAACTCTACTGACTTTTCGATAATTCATTGCAAGGGTTGGTGTTTCGATTAGTCTTAACAGTAAAGGAATATCTTGTATCAGGAAGTATAAAAGTATATATTTGTAAAGCCATAAAAAAGAACAAGTTTAAACCCTGTGAACAACAAAATGCTGTCTGCTTTAGTATTTCAACAGTCAACATATCTTCTACTCTGATGATTCTTACATTCTATTGAAAGTTGTGTGAATAAGAAAAGAGTAGATTCAAGGATCGCACAACTTGGATATAGATCCGAGTTTCTAATCGTCTTGTCTGCGTCTAAACTGTTTGTTTCTCTATCGTAGTCGACTGTTGGAAGAATGGGTAAAACAAACATGAACATTTTCAAGTCTTAACTGAATATCGTGTGGTTATGATTCAAGTGTTCAACTGTCTGGGACTGTTTGCACTCGACGTCTTATACAGGTCTTCACTTTTTGTAAATTTAAATGAACAAAATAACTATTATCAATACAACCCTTCACACATTAACCCATTCACTACCTTACCCTGAATACAATATTTATTTGCAAACAATATGGATCCTGAACAATCGCCGCGTAACGTGTATCTTTAATGTTTGACAGAATCTACACTGCTTGGCATTCATAATTTCATAAATCCAAACACCTAAAATATTAATTTGAGAATAAAATGTAAACTAGGTTTACTGATAATGACCCCCATACGCGGACGTATATACGAGCATGTATAAGTAACAAACTTAAATCGAAAAGGCACACCTGTAGCGCGTTCAAGTACCGTATCGATTGCATCAGAAAACGGTAACAATTTACCTTTAACGACCGTTTGGCTGTTACCGATTGCGAACGACTCGAACGGCCTCAGAGGTAGTTAGCCATCGCCAACAAGGAAAACAAAATGGCGACCAAATGAATTTAATAAAACCAGCGAACAGTCCCGACTTGATGTCTCATCAATAAACCAACATTTTCCGATACTGAATGTATCAAACAAAGCAGCTTACATCTAAGCAGCTAAATCTTATTTTTATATGCGGTAAATTGATGCATTTCAGTTGATTAGTACACTTTTGCTTGATTTATTTCGATTCGTACATAAATCGGTCGTACCCTTGAAAAGTTAATAAACATGGGGGCGCAATGAGTTATTATTGAAGAGTATTGGTGAACGTTAGATGTCGTACTATATGGGTTGTTTGCATCGGTTAACGTTGCTGTTCGCTGATACGGTACTTGAACGCGCTACATGAAAGCCATAAACAAAAAACAGATATGGCATTCGGACAAACTCTTCCAATTGAGATTAAAGTGTTATATAGTGCCAACCCGTTAACAACTTCACTGACGAGGCCCGAGTAGTTTACATGTACAAAAGTATTGTACCCTGGTCAGGCATCGAATACATGTAGCTCGGCATCTGACATTTGATTCCAAAACGTTGATACGTATATCGATGGTTCTCCTTAACCATTTTGGTGATATATGCAAACATTTCGGAGCTTGATCAGACGTTGCGTCTGAGGCGTCTGATCTGGATCCAAACTGTTTGACACTTATATCAATGTTTAATTACTTATTAACGCTAAAATTTCTAAATTTTATGGATAAAAGCAGGCGGCAAATTTAATTTGGTGTTATGTCAATGACTGTGTTAGACGAGTTAAAACGTCATAATGGCAGCCAAAGGGGCTGATTTTAGATATGAAAAATAATCCCTAGTGACGCATATATCGAACTTAACAAACAATGTATCTGTAAAGAGTAAAGTTGTCCTATGAAGAGAATGAAGACTTAGATAAGTTGGGCCTACATGTACAGGACCCCGTAGATCAGGAAATCCGTTGTTTGTAATTTTCAATATTTTGTAAAAGACCCTCAGTAATAAAGTATGAACTAGACTTAATTACATAGTGCGGTTGTCCATTTGAAGAATCAGGGGTCAGCAAAATTACTCAGACAACAATATTTCAACAGACGAATTGAACAGATTTTTATTCTTTTTTACCCACATTACGAGAACGGAATAAGGTAGCTATTACTTTAAACGTTCGGAAGAAAGGGAAACACAATACTTTCTTTAACACTTTCACGCCATTATGACGGAAAGAGTCGATCCATAATATCTTCTGATTATATTGTTGTCACTTTTACTTATAGAATTTGGAATTGTTATACATTGTTTAATGTAGAGAAGCATTATTATGAGTGTCAAACAGATTGGATCCTGTTTACACGCCGCAGAAACTGAGATGGCGCCTGAACTTTGTCTTTACTTTGTTGCAATGAAAGAAACCTTCTTTTCTCGGAGGAGTGCTGACTATTACTGCCCTGCAGGAGCAGTCTGATCGGGGTCTACTATGTTTTCTCTGGTCTGTCTATCTCGATAATCAGGGTTAGTACGGTATTATAATCAGCTTTATTCATATTCAGCAAACAGAACTCCTCTGTTAATTTATTGTTCCCAAAGCACCAACATTATTCTCTTCAAAACGATATTTTTATCATGTTGTTTTCATCAAACACTCTCTGCATGATCACCAGATCACCGTCAATACTAATCGAGTTCCTGGTTCTGCACCTATCAATTAGATACATGCATGCCTTACTATAGCATAGCATGCAACTAAGATAACTGATATCATACATTAACTGTATATATACGCTGTACTAAAGCTGTAACACAATACTGCACAAGTAAAAAAAAAAGTAATGTTGCAATGTCGACATTGCCAACAGCTTATAAGACTCCGTGGGATACGGGGTCAAACCAGGATCAAAACTTATCACCATGCTGTGAAGTGTTCTTCAGTAAATGTGACTAATATCGTGCTTTTAAATGAATGTGCAGACAACAGTATTATATAAGATCACATTATAGGAATGTTTAGGTTATAACAGATGATAAAATTTGTTTGTAAAACGGATAAGCCTTTAACCCTTTACTCTATGGATATTCATTTTAACTCGTTAATGTATTTCTCCACTAAAGAAAAGAAATCTAATTTATACAGTAATGAATATGTACCATTAGAAATGTTTATTTTGTCCTAGAACATTGTAGTTTAAACCAGATGCTTTATTTTCAACGTGCTTTAAGCGATCTTCTGTTTTCAAACCTAGAATTAGTCTATTGGGTGATTGTTTAAATATATGTACAAGCAGGTTTATGTATACACAGATGTATGTCTGATTAGCATATGTATATTTACTAATCGTTATCCCAAATATTTTGGAACGAACACTTTGTGTGCTGTCTGACGGTTTATCTTAAAAATGAAAAACTTACAGTACATTAACCAAGAATAATGCAAGGAGAGAATATAGTATTTCAATAACAAGACAGGTGTAGAAATACAATACAGTAAAACATTTCCATATCGATCATTAAAAGGCAGGCCAATTTATTGTATCAATGAAAGGTGATTGCTTAAAGCAATGTGAAAGGAACATCGAAAAGAGCTTTCAGTTTTCACCTTGCTTTATGTCACCATTTTGTGTTGTTTTAGAGAGGTTTAAATGCATTATGATCTTTATTAAAATGCAGTTACTTTCATCCGATGACATAGTACCATTCCACTCGATAGACTTTGTACAAACGCACCAATGCAGAACCAACATTTATCCATAAGATCTTGATTAGATCATGTACTGTGAGCCCATACTGCATAACAAATTCTACATTAACCCAGTATCGAGAGCCCTCAGTGTAGTCGATTTGGAGGAAGTGTGCTATCTTAGTCCCGTTTGTAACATTATGTGAAATGGATTCTGTTTTTTTTCAAGCATCTGCTTTGTATTTTATTGTCGGTCCCATTTAATACGCACTGACAACTATGAATATGTATATGAAATCTTGGAAGGCGATTTTCTTCTATTTTCAATATAAGCAGATAAGAGGGAGTAAACTGAACAAGTAAAACATGTTTTCACTCATTTCAACACCGAATCATATGGTGTTATTACTAATAATAATCGTCTAAAAGAGACGATTCTAATGAGTGGCAACACCATACGGCTAAATGCAGATATGAAGAATTTAATTTTTGAAATACTCACCTTATCTGGAATCCTGTTTTATGCTAACCCTACTATTTCGTCGGAAACAGTTACCATGCGTCTTATCATGCTTCACACTGTTTGCAACTTAGATTGAAATTCTTGATCATAATTTTCCAATCATGTAAATTTTCGACATTTTATGTCACTGTCCTTTGTTTCTTTCAAACGGGAACTGATAACTGGCTCTCCGCTGTCGCAAGGTCCAATCGTAGCATACTGAACTGTTGTTTTATCAAAGTGTCGTCGGAAATTTTTGTCCTGTTTGGTTTTACTGATATGGCTCGGTCTGCGATGGGGTTGCAAAGCTTACCTGTCCCCTACTTCCCCCGTGTTTCAGAGACACGAGACCTATTTCGTAATCGACATGTATACACTTCAAAATTAATGAAATACGATAAATGACGAATACCCGCGTCATCAACAAACAGGGTACCTCTGAAGACTACACCGATTCTTGGTAAACAAAATAAACATTAAAATCAAACGGTTACCAATTTACTGTTTATTGTAAAACAAACATGTAACATATGGACTTAAGAAGCGATACATTTACAATGCGTTATGAACACTAGATGAACGATGTTCTATAAATCCAATATACATTCACTGCTTGCTGTATCACCTTCCTCTTCAATCTGTTATTATCTAAATTCAGTAGAAGACCACTAAACAATTAGAAATAGGCGGTTGCAAGCGAAGGGTGCAAGCAATGGAAAACGCTGCTTTCGGAGTTGTCTTTATTATTTCTAGCACAAAATAATTGATACATTTATAAATTCAAAATGTGTTTTCCTTCTAAATATTTTTGTTAGAGTATTTTTAATTTGTTTAATAAAATGCTACAATGATATCTTCAAAATATTGTGTTTTATTTTAAATACTGTTATTGTAGTGTTTTGCAGTTTATAACAGTAACATATTTCAATAGTGTTAATCGTTAGTACGCTGTTTGAGGTTTGACGATAACTATTGCAATAATTTGGATGAAGATTGGAATAGGATGCATAGAAACGGGGTGTCCACCTACATCAAGTCTGGTTTGGAATTCAAATGTGAACTCAAAATTGGTATGACAGATAAATCATAGTGTAGTGAGTTATAACATATTTTTTTAGTATAATTTTATTAGCTATTAAGTTATATACAGTCGATTAGGTAGCACTTAGTCATTTTTCTACCAGTTTATTTTCAGTCTTTCAAAATGGCTTTAGTCGAATATCTCCGTTTTAGCAACGTTTTAACTACAGATATTTGGAGTATTTGGCATATGTGGATACAGACATGTGGTTTCCGAGTGATGTCTTTAACCCGATGCCTGTCTCTAGCATCTTATTGGTAAGGAGTGTTCCTGATCTCTTTGAAACCAGCTGATTGTGGGTCTGTGTATTAATTCTTGGACAGCTAATCGTAAATTAAGGCTTTAATTCAGGCATGGATCATGCAGGTCGTTGGTGTGTTTATCAAAAGCAATGACTTTTAAATCACTATTTTAATCATGCGATTAATATATTAATTATTTGACTCATTTAGGTATTGATTTGATAAAGTGATGATAATAATTTCATTATAATCCCAATGAAAGAAATTCCCTTATTCAGGTATTACTTCCATGTAAATCCATTAGATAGGTATTTTTAAATTTATTGCAAATGTATTTTTTTATCTTTTCTTACTCTGTAAGTACTAATTGTATATAATTTCATATAAAGCGCTTTTGAGCGATTAATTCCTGTGTGAAAAGAGCGTTATGTGGATCTGGTATATAGTACGAGGGGTGTTCAAATAGTTTTGATCCGGGATCAATAACTTCAATATAATGAGTGCAAAATGCATGTGTAATATACCATTTTAAAGAGCCATTCTTCGCCTACACGATGGAATAATGCACGATAAGACCACATAACTCGGTGAGTCACAACATGAACCTAAATGACCCCTCGAATCGATCGATTTATAGAATCCAGGGATTGCCATTAATAGCTACACAGTGTATTGAAATAGATGGAACAAAATGTATAGGATCTTAAAGTCCCATTGTGTTTTCAGATCTTTTTTCTATGTCTAAAATACAACAAAGGTTAATAATAATGTTTGAACATTCTTGTGGGCCAAGCCGATCCTTGGAATGTTGAAAACAGACCTATATCACCAAAAAGGGTGGTTTAAAACCGTAACAAACCGAAAGTAAAACTTCTGATATAAATAGCACTATGTTTTGATGTGTCATGTGACATTGCCGGAAGTTGTGGAGATAACAAAAAGGTAGTGACTAGGGGTACGTGACCGTACCTCTAATATTTGAAATTAGCGGTACGGTCACGTACCCCTAGCGAGCCCTGTGAGGGTTGACTGGGGGTACGTGAGTCCATAACACTGTATAGCAACGCTTTATTGTGTCTGCAGATACGTTAATAGCGATGCTAATGTCTAATTATATCTCAGTTCAACCTTCTATTCTGACTGTTTAACGCAGAAAAGCAAAAAAAAATAATCCAAAAATAATTTCCAATCGGCATTTTTTTCACGGCAGCGAAAACTATACCTATGAATAAAGAACGTTCACACATTTTTACAAACATGTATAAATATCCAATACCAGCCTTGTTTAGAATAAATGCACTGTTTAATTGCGATCAGTTATCAAACGTGCTTTACGAGTTGATTTGTGTAGGTCATTAACCAGCATACTTGGGTACCGGCAAACTTACATGTTTTGATTGGAGCCGAAGCTTCGATATTTTTTATTTTCTTAGATCTACCACTTTATATTCATCGCTAAGTTAGGAAGGCACATCAGTAGTAGTTTCTTACAAGCTTATTGTATTAATTAAGTTACCATTGAATCAAAATTTTAAGAAAAAAACTTAACATTGGTCACGGATTTTCAGATATCGGGCGTATCTGACGATAATTAACCCAATACATGCGGAATACATCTATTCTCATCGCTGCCGGTGAGAACAAGTTGGGTGGGGAATATTTGTCGAAGTTTCTTTGTTTTTCTCCATTAAATATACACAAGATAAGGTAGAAATGAGAGATTATTAATATTAGCATCAATAAAACGTATCTGCAGGCAAATAAATATGTTGCTACATAGTTTAAATGACTCACGTACCCCTAGTCAACCCTCACAGGGCTCGCTAGGGGTACGTGACCGTACCGCTAATTTCAAATATTAGAGGTACGGTCACGAACCCCTAGTCACTACCTAACAAAAATGGCGGACAACGCGAGTTCAGCTTCTTGTTTTGGTAAGTGTTTGAGCTTATATTATCGATCATTCAAACCGATTAAAGATACTAACAGAAGAATGTGTTCAATTATGATGACTCGTTAAACGTGTTAATCATCTGGCATTTAGTTTAAGCCTTACAGACTCAAAAACTCAGTACAAATCACCAAAATGTAGTGAGAGGCGCCCAACGGGGCGAAATCATATTTGAATATGCGTAATTTCTTCTTCTTTCATTAATGTGCCGGGTCCACCCTGGGCAACTTTGGTCATGTATTTGGTTTATCTTTTCGAATATCTCCACAAAGAAAGACCTGATCGGCCGTACCGAAAAGTACGGAATTATGTTGAGACCATTTGATCCGGCTCAGCAGAGCCTCTATACGATCCTGAAGGATCCCGGCTCCTTTATTGGAAGAAGAAGAAGAATTAATACGTCGTAGAATCCTATTAAAGAGAAATAGGGGAAAAATGTCCGCCCGAGGTGGGATTCGAACCCACGACCACCTCAACACTAGTCCGGCGCTCTACCGGCTGAGCTAACTGGGCGGTCTATCGATCCCACCTCCACAGCCACTACATTCCTCCCCCTTCACTTTTCAGAGCCTAACCCAGCTCTCACGAAAACCGAATGACTCCCAGGCCCGGACCGTCAAACACTTCTGACACCATTAAAGTGAAACAGGGGAAAAATGTCCGCCCGAGGTGGGACTCAAACCCACGACCACCTCAACACTAGTCCGGTGCTCTACCGAGTATCGGCGGTTTATCGATCTCACCTCCACAGACACTACACTATTAAGGCTTGTACACGATGGTGAGAAGTGACGCCGATATATTATTGATGATGATCTCACCAATGTTGATACAGATTAAAGAATGAACTTATTATGAATGATTTATCGTACATTAGGTAGATTCTATACAAATTGACAGCACCGGGGAACTTTAGTTGAATAAAATATAAAGGTAAAGGTTTTGTTTATAATAGTGCCAACCCTATTGAAAGGGCCGGCGATGTCATCAATTAGAAATCACCTCCCTTTGGTCAACCAATGCTTGAAAAGGCTAATCAGGAAACGTAATTGGGCATTTAGTAAAGCAAATAAGACACACAAACCTTCAGATAGGAAAAAATTCGTCAAGAAAAAGATAAAGGAGTCTTATAACCACTTTCTCGAAGACATCTTAAATTTTGACGATACCCACTCATCTCAGACCAAGAAACCAAACACCAAAAATATATTTTCACTCATTAAACATTCCACACAAGACTCCCCAACATTACCACCACTAAAAGCTGAAAATAAGTTCTCCTATGAAGACAAAGCCACAGCTCTAATTTCTAAACAATCAATTTAAATCAGTTTTCAGCCCAAAATCACCGTTAAAGCTATTGTCTCTGTGCCAAATGAAACTTGACAATATCTCCAGCTCCACAGAAAATAATGGTCAACATTTCCCGGACATGTCAGAGATACTGATAGATGGTAAAGGAATTACCAAACTCCTACAAAACCTAAATCCTAACAAAGCTTGTGGTCCAGACAACTTACTGAAAAACCTAGCAGAGGAACTGTCACCTATCCTAAAACACATCTTCCAAAAGTCAATAGATAATGGCACCCTAGCTCGTATGGTGGGTTTCTTTTCGAATATGTACTCAAGGCAACATGGCCATGATATTTGGTTGTTTTTCATTACCATAGAAGAAATAAGAGAATAACTTCAGAAAAATTGGAAGGGGGGGTAACTTTGGTTGAATATTATGAACAGAAGAAGATATTTTTAATAACGTTCGGTTTGATTTGTCCTTAGCTTGGCAACAATGAGCTGGCTGGCAACCAGTGATACCCCTGTCTTGAGCAGATAATACTACATATTTGGTGAATGATGCAAACTCACTTTCATCAAGTATGTAGGGGGACCAAGAACCTAGGACAAATTAATATTGAGTAATTGACAGTAAATTTCAGCTATACAGAGTGAACCCATAATGCATTGTAATACAAACATTAAATGTAGTTACACTGTAGATGAAGTCAGAGCCTTTTGTTATTTTGCAGAATAACAATTTGGTCAATCATTATCCAGGAAAATGTTGATCTTTCCATTGCTTCTAATGAGATCGAACTAAAATTAGTAATCTATGTACCTCAACTAATGGTCCGATCCGAACCATGCTTAAATAGCATGGTTATGTATGGGCCGGCAGTTGTCGAGAATGGCAGATCGCTTTCTGTAGAATACCAATATTAATATTGACCTCATCTCATTAGTAAGTCAAGCCCCAGTCTAGATGCCTTTAGGGTGGGACTGGGAGCAGTCACATACTAAGCACTGAGAGCTTGCTTTTAACTTAACTTTGCACCCTGTTTAAGTATATTCTTTATACTTTTGTTTTATCTATCTCTTATCTTCGATCTCTTAATTTTTATGTAACACTTTACTAACACTGTCTTTCCCAGACAACGTGCCTCCCAATCATAATGTTAAGGTGTAAAATAAAATTAATTAATTTACACCTCTAATTTATGCCTCCAAATACAATGTAACATGTAGTTCAATTTTTACAGTCAATAATATGCTCCATAAGAAATATATTCCATATCCTAGCAGGTGGTAGCTTAAAGCAGGCTAAAAGTTAAAAGCAGCAAGTGCCTTAACCCTTTCACAGCCAACTCTTTTGTGAGATTTTTACCCTTACAACGTTTCATTGTCATCTGCTTCAATTTTGTTGTCTGCAATGTCGTTTCAATGTTTAAAAAAAGGCAGTATGACTGAAGAAATTTCCAAACGAGTGTCAAACAGTTAAGATCCTGATCAGACACCTACCGCGTGAAGCGGCATCTGATCAGGATCCAAACTGTTTGCAAACATGCTTTAAAGTTTTAAGCGTCAATGAGAGCGAAAGGGTTAAGGAGCATTCTGCTTTATTTTTAATCTGCTTTAAGTGGTCATCAATCTTCAAAACAAGAAGCAGGCTATGGAGGTAACGGATAAACTATGTAAAGGGTTCTAAACCTAAGTAAGATGAAACTAAAGAAGAAAACTCCCTTTTGGACTTTCTACTTTAAATTCATTTTGCTTTCAGAAGCAAACTACCTCAAGTATAGTTGATGTAGGTGATTTACACATGTATAAGGTTATGGTGGAAAGGGTAAATGCTCAGGGAGCCCACTGAACTGGGTATTCACTTTTTGCATATAAGCAAGTGTGCTATAGTTACTACTATTTACAGGTACTGTAGTGTTGTAACCATGTAACTGTCAGTTTAATATGTAGCCCCGCCTGCTAGCAGACTGATGCCTCTCAAATAGCATGTAATTAATAGGGTTCCGATTCATAAAGCTTGATGTTAACATGTGTAGAATTGTAGTTAGCTTTAGATATTAAATAGTACTTTAAAGAGCATTCCTTATGCATCAACCCAAGACGCATCAATCTTACAGGTACACTGTAAAAGACTCATTTCTAGAATTAAATGTATTAACTCCTTCACCCATAAAAATCAAGTGGACTTTTCCAGTTTCCAATTAAGCCATGTCCATTATGATTTTTATATATCGCAAACTCATAAACAGTGCAGACCATGATCATAGTTGTGCTTTAGGAGCACCCTTATCAGTGTATACACTGTTTAAATAAGACAAGTGAACTTTTCACAGGTACACTGGTTAATAACTATGAGTATACATGTACTCATTTCTAGGGTTCAATGGGTTAAGCAGTCATCTGTTTTAAACACTGATGAAGTTCTTTGAAGGGAAAGTTTAGTACTAAAGATGGTTAGTTCTTCAAGTTTTACAAGTTAAAGACACACAAAACAAATATTGATGATCATTGTTGGAGATACAAAACAACAAAACTTAAATACACAAATGCAATATTTAATTAAATTTGATCAGCACACGCTCAATGGAAAATTTGTTTTTCTAACTGGTATCATTCATTGGTATGACTTATAAATCATTCAAAATATAGTTCAATGAATGTCATAGACTGTCCCGGTGTATTATCCTTGAAGATGCTCTCTGTTGTTGCAACATCTGTGTTGATGAATCTGAAATAAAAATAAAAGATTATAACAATTTTGTGTACTACTGATATATTTCCATATACAGTAATAAGCCTCTCTAAAACAAAGGATAATTGATTATGTAAAAGACATGTTACAGCTTAAAGGGACTCGCAACCGGATGGTGTACTTGTCAAAATAAAATTAAATACTCCAATTAAAGCAAATTTGTGACATTATTTGGCCTCTGACATTTAAAAAATATGATCAGTCCAAAAAAAGTCTCAAGAATCGTCACCGAATCTTACGTTTTTTAAGATATCTTCCATCGTTTTTCTATAGCGTCAGCTGACGGTATAATTGTTGTTGTTGCTTCTCTACACGGGCTCAGACATAAACCCGAGCCGAATAAAGTACTATCAATCGCTACCAGTGAAGTACGTTAATTTGCTACCATTTATATAGAGAGCGGTGGAAGCCGAGGTGTTAAAGGCGTTTCCTCATTTTTAGCTCACCTGAGCCGAAGGCTCAGGATGAGCTATTGTGATCCCATGCCGTCCGTCATCCGTTCACATTTTCAAACAATATCTCCTCAGAAACCACTGACCCGATTTCAACCAAACTTTGTCAGAAGCATCAGTGACAAGGGGGAACGAAATCTTGTTCAAAGATTTTGGCTAGAGTTATTCCCCTTGCTGTGTGACCAGGTTTTCTAACATGACCGTATAGACAACTTTTAATGCATAAGAAAATCTTAAAAAATCTTCTTCTCAGAAACCCAATGGCCCAGACCTTTGATATTTGGTATGTATCAATTCCTAATGATTTTCTAGCAAGATTGTTCAAATTTTGACTCTTCTTCTCTGAAACTATATGGCCTAGATCATTAATATTTGACATGTAGCTTTGCCTTATGGTCCTCTACCAAGATTGTTCAAATTATGACCCCCGGGTCAAAATTGGCTTCACCCCGGGGCTTATCAGTTTTACATAGAATTTATAGGAAAACTTTTAAAAATCTTCCTCTCTGAAACTGTAGGGCCCTGATCTTTAATATTTGACATATAGCTTTGCCTTATGGTCATCTACCAAGATTGTTCAAATTATGACCCCCGGGTCAAAATTGGCCCGGCCCCGCCCCGGGGCTTATATGTTTTACATAGACTTATATAGGAAAACCTTAACAAATCTTCTTCTCTGAAACTGTAAGGCCCAGATCTTTAATATTTGACATATAGCTTTGCCTTCTGGTCCTCTACCAAGGTTGTTCAAATTTTGACCCCGTGGCCAAAAATGGTCCCGCCCTCAGGCTTATTAGTTTTTCATAGGAAAACCTTTAAAAAATCTTCTTGTCTGAACCCGTAAGGCCCAGATCATTTATATTTGACATGAAACTTTGCCCCTATATGGTCCTCTACCAAGATTGTTCAAATTATGACCCCTGGATCAAATTGTCCTCGCCCCGGGGCTTATCAGTTATATCAGCTATATCAAAATGTTGTCTTGCCCAGTCAGCTTCTATGGTACAATGTCTCAGGTGAGCGAAATGTGGCCCTATGGGCCTCTTGTTCATGATTGTCTACGCATGGAGGGGTCACGGGTTCGAATCCCACCAGAGCTTCTTCTTTTCTTTTTTTTTTAAATACATTTTTAACAGAATTTATTATCCTAAACTAAATCTTACCCATTTATATAAGCATTTGACATATATTTCCAAATAACTATTTTTAATGCTAAATCCGGTTGCAAGCCTCTTTAAAGCAAAGTGACAGTAAAACTGAACTGTCACTTTGCTTTAAGCATTCACCTGCCATAAATACCTTCGACTTAACACAATATACTGACCGTAACAGAGAGGTTTACTGTATATGTGTTGATTTAGAAAAAATCAATTTTATCAAGTTTATTCTCACTTGTCTAGAAAACTTTGAAACATTTTACCACCAGGCAGCTTTGAGTATTCTCTTGAAAATAAGTGTCAAACTTTTTTTTTTATATATATATATATATAACTTCTTTCTTTACAATTTGCATCAAACATTTCACTATTTCAACACCATACACCTGTTTGAAATATAATAGTTACATTTACAAACAGTGCAGACCCTGATCTGAGGGCTTTGGTCAGGGTCTACACTGTTTGCTAATTTAGACCAGTATTTATTAAAATACACAGAATTCCAAGTAGAATAGCTCATGTTTTGGTAACTCAAATGATCCACAAGGGAACATTATAACCAACAAGAGTTACTAAGTGTTGAAAGAGTTAACTTGAACATTGGTTCACATTCACTTTGAAGCCAAAGAAGTGATGTACCTGTAATGATAATGACCATAATACTAATTTTTCATTTTTTCAGAGAGCAGACCATGGGAATCTCTTTGAATTTGTACAATCACCTGCTCAATTAAAATATACCTTTGCGTTTTTGTGTTATACATGTATTTTAAATTTTATATCACCAGTACTTTAACAAACTAATGTGAACATACAATTGAATCTTGTTTAAATTACCAATTCATGCACCCCTTGCATACACAGTCACTACACCAATCATTACAATTAATTGATTGACTCTTTCCTCCACTCAACCAGTTACTATTTATTCTTTACCCCATAGCCTGTTTCTAGTTTTGAGGACAGATTAGAACTTAAAACAGTTAAAAAAAAAAGCAAAATGCACCCCAAGCATTCTGCTTTTCAGCCTGTTTAAGCTACCCTCTAATAGTACATATAGAAACTATATATTTTGGTACATGTTTATGAGTGCATCAATTGGAAATATTTTCTTCAGTGGAGGAATAAATTAAATGTGCTAGAACTTGCCCTTCTATGGGGAGAAAAGGGTAAAATACATTAATACAGGTGGCGGCTTAAAATAATATGAGAGTAAAACAGAAAGCTCCTAAAGGAGCTTTCTGGTTAGCTTTCATCTTGTTGTTTGCAGTACCCTGTCTCAAACACAGAATGGGCTATTAGTGGTAAAACATTTACAGTGATTTAGGGTTCCAAATAATGCATGACATAGAATTCCTGAAGCATTTGGCATTCTTACCTGAGGTATAGCTCTTTTATTGGGATTTTGAGAAGTTTTGCCTGTTGGGAGTGCCCCTCTCCATGCTCTCCCTCTTCCGGCAACTGTTTTGGGGAATTGAAAGAGCGGGTTTGCTGTAACCATACCCATGGAACTGGATCACACTGGGATGCCATTATTTTTCCCTTCTAACTGTCCGATCTTGTGTAACACTTGTGTGGTATAGATGGTCTGATGACTGCGACATATTGCTGAAGAATAAGAATTTGAATGTTCAAATCGCATGTGTAGCCGGGTTGAGTTTATGATTAAATGGTCAGATATATGTGTAAGCGGCCTGATGGTTCTGTGGGTATAACACTTGCCCTGTAACTTGTAAACAAGGGGTCCCCGGTTCGAGCCCCGGTCTGGCTGCATGTTTTTCTCACCATGTTACACATAATTACAGTTCAGTCACATATTACGGCAATTTCACTGTATAACCAACACGTTTCTTGGCCACTTATTGAAAATAATGACAACCTAAATGTTCATCCCCGCCCAAAGCAAAAGTATATAAATATGAAGCTCAATAATATGAACTCATACTTGGAATACCTTTCTTTCGACGGTGGGGAAGAAATTGGGATAGATTATACTTTGCCTGCCCCCAGGATCTTCCTTAATAACAGGTCGCCATGCAAGAGTAAAAGCGTCACTATTTTTGCCTTTCATTATGAAGCGACCAAGGCCTAGGGGGTCGGGTTGAGCTGATTAGTCTGTTGAACTTTTTACTTGCAAGAGTAAAAGCGTCACTATTTTTGCCTTTCATTACGAAGCGACCAAGAGTAACATTTATGCCAATTATCAAGTGAATCAGGTTGAAAGTGAAGGAGGAGTTCAAAGTACAAGATTTTGCCTACCAATTTCAAGACCAAAAGAAAAGGTCACAGAGACTTGAAATTTGTGTCTGGCACATCTACTACACCTGAATAACATTTATGCCAAGTATCAAATGAATTCGGTCGAAACTGAAGCAGGAGTTGAAAGTACAAAATGTTGCAGACATACCGACCGACAGGCTGATTCCAGTATACCCCCTTCAAACTCTGTTTGTAGGGGTATAACTAGACTTTATCACTAAAGGTGATTAATACCCCCACTAGCGCCTAATGTTACAAGAAGCAAATATGTCAAGATAAATGTTGTTGTGTGTACTCCATATGAAATAGAGGTTTCTCCTATACATTGCCTAGATTCTTTGAACAAATTTTAAAGTCTATACAATGAGATTTTTTTTTTGAAATCGGGCCAGGAGTTTCAGAGGTTTTTTCTAGATTTTTTGCACTGTTGCCATGGCAACAAGACCATTTGCACCACCCAATTTTTTTTTAAAAATTTGAAGCTCAAACCAATAGCATGTATCTGAGCAAGTTTGGTAACATTGATTAATTTAAAAAAAAATGACCGCAATTACCCATGAGGTTGTGTGGTATAGATAATAGATAATAATGATTACCCTCCATTTGATTCTGATATCTCAGACGACAGGAAAAGATGGTCCTGGGGCTTCAGC
The DNA here is from genome assembly GCA_922989275.2 of Gari tellinella. Lineage (NCBI taxonomy): Eukaryota > Metazoa > Mollusca > Bivalvia > Cardiida > Psammobiidae > Gari > Gari tellinella. The sequence continues at coordinate 7,932,835 of OV277868.1, read as the reverse complement.
CAAATATATTGGGCTTGACTGTCTTGGGCCGGTACACTCTCTTGCTTCTCCTTTTGATGTTCTATTCTCAAACCTGTGAAAACACTCTCAGTTATTACTATTATCAATTTATCATTACTATTAGATCTACTGATTCTATAAGAATACGATGCAGACATTAATCAGACAGCTCTTGATTCTTTAAGCAGACGTATAACAAATGAATTTAGAAATTATACATAGTGTCTTATTTATCTTTAAACTAAATAATTTACAGTTATAAGCAGCATCTTTATCAGATAGTATCGCAATTTAACCCACTACCCCATAGTCTGTTTCTAGTTTTGAAGACAGGTCAGACCACGTATAGAAAGTTGACAGTAAAGTAGAATGCACCTATGCCCGCCACCAATTAGAATATTGCTTTTTATTTATGCTTTTTGGTGGATTACTAGGAAATAGCAGTGGATTATCACTTGATAATTTCACTGTTTCAAGCAGTGGAATTATCGTTGCAAGTAGGTTCTTTTATTAATTTTGCTCGTATTGAGGCTTCCCAAGAATCATAATTCAATGACGTCAAAAAAATAATTCAGTGACGTCATTATTCGGTAAACTGTCACGGAAATGTGTTTGATATCAATTTGGGGCTCAACATGGGATAAATAATGTACTTTCGCTTTCAATTGTCACACAATTTTGCTTAAAAAAGTGGCTTAAAAGCATAAATAAATAGAATAACTGTATTTTTTCAGTGTAAGATTGAATTTAATCCATTGAGTGAACATCAGACTGTTATATTTTCACGAGTGGCTTCGCCACTCGTGAAAATAAAACATCTGATGTTCACTCAATGGATTAAATTCTTATCTTTGTAACACTGAAAAAACAACCCAGTTATCCTCTATGTCATTTTTCATTTCTGGCAAAAACACCTCACCAAAAAGCTGGAAGGTGCTCAACGTGCAGCAGCCAGATTTTAAATGATCACATGTATCCCAGGTTAGGTTTAACTGTACTCCATTGTTCAATTTGATGATCATACAGACTATAGATAGTCTTTTACATCATGCTGTAGTCTGTATCATTGCTCACTATTTCCAGCATGTACATGTATATGTACTTGTCAGTGGCCAGTGAGAGAGTGAGTTTGGCAGGTGAACTCATACAGGGGTAAATGCGCTATTCCTACCCATTTACGCGTTAAAGTAATCTATGCGTAAGAAACGCATAGTGAACGGTTAAATAACGAACGGTTAACGCCTAACGATTTTAAAGCGTTAATAAATGATTATACCAGAGATGTTGCGATGGGTGCGTCAGTTTCCGTTTCACACGGAATGTGCCTTAACTTAAAGCGCCTTTTGATTTACTTTTCAAGAAATGGCTAGGAAACGCGTTTAACGAAACGGATAATAAACGCGTAAAGTGGGTAGGAATAGTGTATTTACCACTGTATAATGCACGAGTCAGTAGTTCTCTGCATGGTTTTCACATGACACTAATGTTAACGTGCAATATATCTGCACCATGGATACTAATGGACATTCTGACTCCATTCTCCCATCCTTAAGGTTGATAAATAGAATGCATTAACTTCTGTTTGAGACTTTGAGAAGTTAGTTCTCTACCTCATCCGACCAGCTGATCTTTTGTCTGACTATAAGCTGATAAACATACCAAACTCCACCAGGGTTTCTTAGTATACTCTATTTACAGGCCACCCTGGTTACATATAGATTATACAAGTAACACACTGTCCCAAAATGAATGATTAAATACTCTACACTGGAATACATTTATATGATTAGAACCGTAACAACAAATTGAAACCTCATCCCTAATGATCTACAAGATACAACACCAACAGTCCATGCCTATCAATCACCAACACCTTATACTAGAACCTGAAATATTAACTTTTTTTTATCACATAAACTCAAACTCAAAATACAACATGAACTAATTTCCCCCCAGAACTGTAAGATATTGGAGTAGCCTCACAGATAAAACGAATGAAACCTGGTTCCGAGGTTATATAAAAGTATGGAGTCGAGTCTGAAGTGGTTCTCAAGTATTGATCATCGTCACATTTGATCCTACGCTCAAATCTGACCAAAAGACTCAAGTCAAATGCTTTATTACCATGGACCAAGATGTTCTGAAACACCAGCTGAGACCCTGATTGAACCCAGGTCGCCAGGTGCACATGCACGCTACCACGTCGCTATAAAAGCGTGCTTGCACAGCAAGGCCATTACAAGTGATAAACCTACACGTACACTGTGACATTTATAACTCCCCTGACAATTCCTGAATTTCTATAAATCCGGGTCAAATCCGGCCAAAACTAAATCGGGTCAGGTCAAATAGGCCAAATAATATGCCTCTTGGTCAAATCACCCCAATAATGCTAGGTCAAATGGGCCCTATATTGTAGATATAGCGGACATGTCCTTATTAATTGAATTTTATTTATTAGTTCAGTTTTTTAAGTTTGGAGAGAGAAACTATTGATAAGAGTTTCAAATTAGATATGGAATGCAGTATTCAGAGATAGTATTGGAAATTATCGTCACCTAGCCAAAAAATTACAAACACAGTTTGGATCCTGAGTAGACGCTGTGTTTTGTTTTAAATGTTGTCAGCTGCTTTTAATACTGCAGATCAAAAATATTTATATAGGCACTAATATCAAATAATACATACCGGTACCCTACATACAATGGGGGGGGGCAGGTCCGTCAATCAATTACACACTGTGACACTAAGGTAATAAGCCCCATCCCAGTGGAACTCAACTGAATATCTTAGGCAAATTTATAGATGCAATACAGTATTTTCGTTTTATCCATCAGTTATCTATGATCTCTTAATTTGGTATATACATGTAACACTTTACTAATCAAGACAATGATCTCCAGCCTCCCAAATTCCCAATCAGTCTTTGTTCACGGCGTCTTATCAGCATCAAAACACTTCGAAAATAACAATTGTTGTAACTCAGGGCAACAAAAGGTACAAAAACACCCCGTTGAGGGCCCCGCGGTTGCCGATTGGTATGTATGAACTATCAAACACATCAAAACCCATGTTGATTTCACTTTTGCGAAGCACAAACAATGGATATTGTTTGCTTGCAACAAACAGCACATGAAACGTGTATCTTATGTATCGAAAAACAGTCATATTCAAATTCAAATAAAAGTTTCGTTTTCCCTTACCAAAACGCAAACAAGACATCGGCCACATCATCTTGTGTCTCCAGATTTACTTCTGCCTGCATCACCTTCCACCTCTGCCAGACATCTTCTGTTAGTCGTATCGTATGAAATTTCTGCATACGAAGAAGTTATTGTTGTCTTTTTCTTTCTTTAGCAGCCAATCTCGCTGCAGCGCTGAGTACAGGTCTACCACGAGGAGGGGCCATATTTGTTGATATGGTCACTGATTCTCATTGGTTAACCAGTAACCACTTTGTTTTACAAGAGTTGTCGTTCTTCCCATTCACAAGGTTAAACTCTTTTCGTTGTGTTAGCACAAAGAAATTAAAAAAAAATATTAAAACGCGAATTTCTTAGATAAAGCCGCTTTCCGTGGAAGAACCACGTACTATGTAGTTCAAATGGGATCCCAAACAACCGTTTTAGGCAGGTTTCCCAAAAGCACAATGCGGCTTTAATAGTAAAACCTCAACAGCCTTGAACTAATACACAGAAATCAGTTACCAATTACCCTATTTCTGATCTGGCTCCAAACTGTTGGCAATGAAATTAATTGTTTAAGCGTAACGCGTTTACTTGGACAACTGTCGATGGAATGTTGGACAGACATGAATTGCGTTAAACAGACTCGGTGCATTTTCGAAAGATAGTGAGGTAAGCCAAGCGTTTAGACGTTCTAGGTTTTTTGTGTGAATTCTCTGCTTTAATGTCATAATTTCAGCAACAGAAGAACACTTTATTTGTTTCCAAATTATACTAAACGCAAAACAAAGGTTATATGTTAAAATGAAGTCTTGAAACTGTTTGCTGTTTATTTCAATCTACAGTGCTCCCTCACTACAACCACACCCAATGGGAGACAATGGTTTTGTGTGTTGTTAGGAGAGAGTCGTTATATGGAGGAAAATTGGCTTACATTTGCAAATATCTTGAATCCATATCAGACGCCGCGTGACGCGGCGTCTGACTGAATCAAAACTGTTTGTAACTCATCAGTATGTTTTTCTGTGAAAATGTCCAATATGTGACTTTGAGAAATAAAGCAGACAAGACATTTAAACAGACGACATTGTAGTTGTTTGTGTTTGGGGAACAGTGGCAAGGGTCGTTGTAAGGAGAGAGTCGTTTTAAGGAGGACCGTTGTAGAGAGGGATTACTGCAACTTGCAAAGAGCGTGTAGCTTAATCAGACGGCCTTTTCTTTCAACCTGATTTCAGTGGATACACGAGGTTTATTGCTTTACGCATTTAACTGGAAAGAGTAACATCTACATTTTACCATTAAAATATCTATACCTGCAATAAGTGTTAGTGAGCGGTCGATATGAAAAAAGACATTAATAATATATTTGTATTCATGTATATGTTACAGTCAATCTGTGTGATCCGTCATTACGTGAAATGACTAAAATTTTCAGTCATTACCGGAAATGACTGTTTCACTTAGTCATTTCACGTAATGACTAAAATCTTCAGTCATTTCATGAAATGACTGGAAAACATCTCCAGTCAATTCACGAAATGGCTAAATCGACTTTAGCCTTCTGTATTACATTGTTATTATTGGTTATACAGTTTTTTGCACAAAATGTGTTATTTATGCATGCTTCAGGAATTGACAGGAAAAACTTCAAGTATTATAAGAAAAGCATGAATCGACATTATTTATAGCTAATTATTACATTGTATTGATTGAAAATAAAAACAAAGCGATTTTTTTAACAACTGTTTATTCATAATCATGTTTCAACATATCTAACCCATTACTCCATATCCCTTTTTTAGGTTTAAAGCTGGTTAAAATAAAAAGATACAGATACAGAAAACGGAATGCTCCTTAAATTTATGGGCATTTTACTTCTCTTTAAGCCTGCTTTAATATAGAAAATATCTTTCTTTTTTTTCATAATCTGTTCATAATATTATTACATTGTACTCAACCCATTACTCCATGCATTGTTTATTTACACAAAGGGTACCACTCAACGCTGGTTAAACCCACTACTTCATAGGATGTTTACATGGTTGAACATAAAGCTGGTTGAAAGTAAAACATTCTGCTTTACTTTAAACCTGTTTTAAGCTACCAACCACCAGACTTCGGAATAATTGTATGGTTTAGTCATACGGTATTAATAATTATATTACCCAATACTTAATCCATTACTCCATGGCGTGTTGCTACTTAAAGCTGGTTAAAAGTAAACAGGTTACCTTGATGCGCATTCTGTTTTACTTTAAAACTGCGTTAAGGTAGCTTGATAGTTTTTATACTGCAAGCGGATTTTTCTTATTTATCATCATGATTTATAATTTATTCCCCCATTTTATAGCTGAATGGTTTAAGTGGTACACATGTCACCACAAAATGTCTTTTTTAAAAAAATATTTTATTTTTTTACGATTTTATAAGACAAATTAAAAAAAAATTCAAACAGCGATTTCAAAGCCGTCTTAATTTGTAACGCCTTTAAAATTGCCCATAATTCACTTCATTAACATATCTAGAGATCCGTGTCTCAGATTTTTACAATTCCCCTTCCAACTATTATTATGAAACATCAAAGTTATTTTACCGCTTAAAGTCGATTTCTATTACGTAATGCTTTGCTGTGAACAGCTGGAGAACCTCATCAACATTCTGAGACACGGTTTCTTCGAGAAGTTAATACCCTTTCATCTGCTTTAAACCGCATGAAAATAAAATCGGACCCCAACCGCGAACAAAATCGTTGTTCAAACATGCCGCGTGTCTGAAAATAAGGAGGTGCCGAAAACGTCAATTAACTGATAAGCGTGTCATTTTGACTTTCTGACACAGTGCGAATACCCCCGGGGTTCAACTATGTCCTTTTTGTTTCAACCAATAAGAAGACACATATTTCGTAAGCGATTTTCCTTAGCTCCACCCTTAATAAAATATACCAATCATAATTCAATAATGATTTTAACATGCGAAACCCATAAATCACGCAACAGCAGCTGGAGAACCCCTCTAGCTGGTCACGTGGCTGGACTACGGAGTGCTTAATGAGGTGTGATTTATTGATCAGATAGCCGTGTAATGCGTTTGGTTTTGTGTGGGAGATTTTGGTAAAATGTAGAACAGAATGTCGGCTATCAAAATCAGAAAAAAGGTTAAAAACACAATTTTTGCAGTTTTATAGATATCAAGACACCTTAAGCTATTCTCTGTTGGATATTATAAATATATCATTGTTTATTGATAATTATATGAAATTATACTTAACCCATTACTCCATAGCCCGTTTCTATAGTTGAATACAGGTCACAATTTAAAACAGGTTGGAAGTTAAACGGAATGCCTTTGTGAGCATTCTGCTTTTACTTAAGTCTGCTTTAAGCTACCATTTAACCAGGCTATCGGGCATAGTTCTTTGTTTATCAATTTTCCATTCATAACCATATTTCATTATGACAATTATAATAAGTAGTCACAATCAGTAACAAATATCTGTTTTCATCACTTAATTGAGGTTACCACTTTATTCCGTAACCTATTTCATTGGAGGATCGACATAGCTAAAGGTTTACCCTGACCTTTAATTACATGTACATATTATAGAGGGCGCTGTGGCTGACTCAGCCTCTTGTCAACTTATATCTGATCAGCTGGGTAGGTCGCTTTCAGCAATATATTATGTTTCTTGCTGAAAATAAACGTATATCGTTTGGATCCAAATGCTTTAGTTGCTGTTTAATCCGTATACACCCCTCGTTAGATGTCTGTATTTTGTGCGCCATGTTACAAAATTCCCATTGCAAATGAGATATAGGGGTAAAGATCTTTTTAATTGTTAAATTCGTCTAACATACCGTGCACATTGCGCAATACAATAATATAAGCGTACGTTCTATGAATTCTTTATAGTTTTTGTGCAGAAAAATGATAGAAAACGGGCAAGATATGACGTCACGACCAGTCGCTTTCTACCTGACACTCCTGAAATGTTTATCGGCATTACTTTCGACCTGCATTTAGTGTATACCTTTTAACTCTATGTAAATCTAAATTCAAATCGAAAAATTCCAATACCAAACTAAGCCTAGAGTCCTTTTATTATTATTAGGTTGTCAAGCAGCGCAGAACCTGATCAGGTGGTCCCTTTATGAGCCATCTGATCTGGGTCTGCAATGTTTGCATAAATCAAGTGTACTCTTTGTGGAATGCGGATATGTATTCTGATGTGTTTATTATGACGTATAAATGTAGTAATAATGACGTCACAAATATTTGACATAGGAATTTCCAGTTTATAAATATAGCACATAATTTCCTCTAGGCTTATGACGTCATAGTTGCACGTCATTATTGCCATGTATACGGTGTCGTCATAGGTCATGGGTGCTAAAATTTAAATATTCAGTGGTTTATGATGTGTCAGTTTCAAAATTTATAGATCTGAACGTATAAGTCAAATGTTTGTGATTTGTTTATTGATGTACATAGATCTACTATGCCAATTTATTTTCTTAATTGTGTTATGTTTTCTTACTTGTGTTATCTATATTCAAGTGATAATTTATGTAGATCCCTTCAGTGCAATACTATCGTACACGCGAATAACTTAACTCGCGGATGCGTTGGTGTTGCGCCGAATTGTTGGTCTAAGATTGTACTCACTAATTAATAGCCTAGCATATCTATGTTACAAAACACTGAATATGCCTTCTCAGTTTGGATAGAAAATGACGTGGAAGGAAGGCTCCCAATGGATCTTTCCACATTATGTTCAGTCTAAAATGGGAAACTACAATTTACGAAATCGGGTGTAGTTTTCAAGTTTTCGAAGTCACCATGCCAGTGCGGACAGTTTGGAACCAGCTGTGGCGCTAAGTAACCGTGTGTCTCATCTGGAAATAAAATGTCCCTACAGATGTATAAATCTATTTGTATCTATTTCAAACATATTTATTGCAACTTACAAAACTTACAACCATTGCCTCGAACGGCGGTTTAATTGTAGCTCTCCCGCTTGAGCCTGTAGCTAATATCTTTAAAATACTTAATTGTTAAAGTTCTCTATTATTACATGTTTAGTTTGTGTTACATCTTCAATTAACCTCATGTATTCATGTGAAAACATATACTGAGCGAAATAAATAATTTGAATTTGAATTTGAATTTGTTCTATAAATACGTATCTAAAATTAAACCCAGATGGGCAACAACTCTAGTCAAACTTATTTTTTACCTTTTCGGGTCAGACATTGTTGCCCCCCCCCCCCCCCTTATTTCGAGAACTTCAGTGAGTAAGAAAATTTCCGTTTGCTTCAAATGTACGTAATGATAGTTAAGCATAGATGTAACGACACATTTCCATGAAACATTTTAAACAATGTAGCACTTGATCTTACACTGCAATTGCCTGATATGTATATACAACGTGTTAAAGTTAAGGCTACAACTCGTACGGAAATACAATACCGTTATTTAAAGATCTACTAGTGGCGTTTTGTTTAAAGCCAAATGCGCGAGAACATTTGTTAAATGGCCTTTATCGTTTGCGGACTTTAGGGCCCTCGCAGAACAAAATAGATAAGGAGATCCAATTAGGTCGTTTTGCAGGTCCGTTTTCAAAACCACCATGAAAAAACCATAAAATGTCCGCTGTAGGCTTCGTTCCTCGATCACACGGCGGGTTCAGGCTAATAACCCATTTATAGCAGCGTAAATGATGGAATAAGTCAAGAAGTGAGTTCTGTGCAATATGCCTCATTTGATTCTGCAGCAGAGATGATTTTTTCTCTTGGCCTAAAGGCGACAATGGCAAAGCGAGATATCAAATCTGCGTTTCGTTTATTACCAATATCCCCAGAGGATTTTTGCTTACTCGGTTTGAAAGACGGGGAAGGTAACATTAATATAGATAAATTCCTGCCAATGGGATGCCGTATTTCTTCGGCATTATTCGAAAAATTCGCACCGTTTCTCCACTGGGTAGTTGCATACTTGTCAGGACTCGAAACACTTGACCATTACTTGGATGACTTTATCTTTAGTGGGTCGCACAATACACAAAATTGCCAGGTATTAATAGATACCTTTACTCTCGTATGCAATGATGTATCTGTCCCCCTTGCCGGCGAAAAGTCTATTGATCCTTGTACGACATTGACATTTCTAAGCTTTGAATTTGATTCACAGTTTATGACTGTTACTATTCCTCTTCACAAGATTGAGGAATTACGCAAGATACTTGAAGACTTGGTTAGACATAAGAAGGTTACTTTAAGGGCATTTCAGTCGATGATAGGAAAATTGGCATTTTTTAGTAGAGCATTTAGGGCGAGTAGGGCATTCCTGAGAAGATTTTATGATGCAATAATCGGCATTCGAAAACCTCACCACAGGTTTCTAGTTTCAGCTTGCATTCATCAGGATGTTCTTATGTGGCTCAGCTTCATAGAGCATTTCAATGGGGTGACCCATATTCCAGAAGAGGCATGGCTAGATAGTGACACGTTACAATTGTCCACCGATAGCGCATGGTCTGTTGGTTTAGGTTGTGGCTGCCACATGGGGAAGGAATGGTGTTACTTTCAATGACCAGAGCAATGGTCGGTAGGAGACATTTTGCGTGATATCACATTTCTTGAGATGATACCGGTCTTGCTTGCATTTACGATCTGGGGTGAGCAATTCCGTAATAGAATGGTGTTGTTTTGTATTGATAATGAGGCATTGGTAGTCATATTGAATAAGCAATCTTCTAAGTCAAAGCGTGTCATGCAATCAGTTAGATGCTTTTTCCTACTAGCAATGGAGTATAACACTGTTTTCAAAGCTAGACATATAGAAACACATCGTAATGCAATTGCCGATTCGATTTCTCGTAAACAGTGGGTACGGTTCAGGAACATGTTGCCAGAGGCCGACACAGATCCTCGCCCCATACCAGGGAGATTTCTTTATGCGATCTCCAATCTGAGTCTATGAAGTTGATTGATGCTTCTCTCGCTGACAACACAAAAGCTGCTTACGCGACGGGATACAACAGCTTCGAGCAATTCAGGAACACTTTTAATTTAGAAAGGTATTGGCAAACATTCCGTGGCCAGCAGCGTATCTTTTATTGCAGGGCTTTCCCTTCAAGGTAATACACTCAGCACAGCCCGCTTATACGTAAGCGCAATTGCATTTCATTGCAAGATCAGTAATTTGTCGGACCCTTCTAGTAGTTATATTATTCAGAAATCGTTAGAGGGTCTTAAACGATCCAATCGCACCCGCAGAACTCGTTTACCTATTACCCAAGACCTGCTCCAAGCAGTGATTGATACACTTCCGTGCATCTGCGCCAATATTTACGAGACTCTGTTGTTTAAGGCTGCATATTGCTTAGCATTTCATGCATTTTTACGGGTAAGCGGGTCGGCGGTGGTTATCAAAAAACAAATAGCTCACGTCTTAAATGTATCCGATGTGAATATCGACCACAAAGGAGAATGCCTAAACGTTTCAATTAGACATTCAAAAACCGACCAGCACGGTTACGGTTCTCGGTTAAAAATCAGTCGGACTGGCGCAATACTGTGTCCAGTCCTCAGTCTCCATCAGTACTTGCAGCAACGCCTCCCTAGTTGCGGTCCCCTATTCTGCCATCTAGACAGGACACCTTTAACTAGGTACCAGTTTACAACCATCCTCAGAAAATGTTTAAGCCGGCATAACTTGGATTATGCAAGTTATTCATCCCATTCCTTTCGCATAGGGGCCGCGACAGCTGCGGCTGTAGCAGGTCATACATCTCAGCTTATCCAACAGGCTGGGCGCTGGCGGTCCGAGGCTTTCCGTACTTATATTCCACTGGGGGCCAACGGAGTATCACGAGGATTGTTTCGCACTAAAGTCCTGTATATGTTCCGCACCGATAAAGTGCATATTTCGTGTACCCAAAACGAAAGTAAAACACGAATTGATAAACAATGCTATAAACATGATAATAACATTACCTTTTTAGATTAATTGTATCAATGGGATATTATTTGGGTTATAAAGAATCTGTAGAAATGCAATAAATGGATTTTAAATCGAGTTTAACAAATTAACCGTGTATAGGTGCCGCACAGAGTATGTATATGTTACTAAACGAAGTCCATTTTATATGTATATGTTACCAACTGAAGTCATCATTGAACTTATAGGATACAAACCGCCACGTATCATGTTGCCTACCGTTTATCTCGAAAATAAATGATCTCCACCAAATCTGTTGATAGTGACAGTCCAGTGAGACAATTTTTAAAGGTTAACACACAAAAAAACTGGTCCATTTCATGTAAGTTTCTGAAGCAGTTAAAAGTGCAGGACTAGGAAATGAATTCGATCAATTAACTGTTGCGGAAGCAGATGAAGCTGACAGAGTGGTTGATTTGTCCGAGCAACTGGAAACAAATTCAAAGCGACATAACTTCTTTAAAAATGTTGCATCCCGAATTGAAAACTTCATGAACACCTTTCGTCTATGTAATTAATTAATCTGTGAAAGTTTGCAGCATGTTCTTTATAGGAAAATATTCAAAGGGCTATACTTTTGTAAAACAGAAACAGCCAATATTCCAAACTACACGAACACCTTCATATATAAGCAATTACTCTGGGAAAGTGTTAAGAAAAGTGTATGAGAAGCTGCACAGGTTTTGTCCTATATATATTCTATTTATGAAACAATAATCTAATAATTACCTATATACCAGCAGATGGTAGCTTAAAGCAAACAGAGTAAAAGTACCTTAATTCTCATTCTGCTTCAATTTGCTTTAATAAACTAGAAACAGGCTTTAGGGTAATGGGTGAATGTCTTTTGTATTACACGTTTTATCAAAAAGCGAAGATAAAATAAATGGATAGTACCAAGTGTGACCATACCACATGGTCTGTGACGTATTATGTGGATACCACTGGCAGTCAAATTGTCAACAAAAGGCCTCCATTCGGAACTTCAATCAAATGTAAGAAATTTGTTTTAGCCGATTTCAACGAAACATAGCCTATGATACTTGGAACTGGATTCTTTACAGTGATATCAATGAATTTGTCACCCAGGTAATACATTTTGCCTGAAAATGGGGCAAATTAGTTGGCAATATCTAGTATTAAATTGTCGTGGTATCATTGTGTGTGTTAACATTTCTGGATATTTGCCTCGTTTTCAGACAAAAAGTATACATCTAGTGACAGATACATTGACATCATTCTAAAATAACTTATTAATACCCTTAGCATAGGCTATGTTTCCTTGAAATCGACTCATAAATAAAAACAAAACAAAAACATTTGATTAAAATTCCGAATCGAGGCTTTTTGGTGATAATTTAGCTGTCAGTTGTACCAAAATTAATGTCACAAACCACTTGGTATGGTCACGGCCTCATCGCTAAAGGTGCGCCCAAACTTGCTCTACGTCGGGCGTACGGCGGTCGCAGAAAGGTTAAATCGGGCAGCGGGCATTATATAAAGTTGTGAAGACTTGTAGCCTAATCCCCTGCATGTATATATTATGCAATAAATATGTTTAAACTAAACGTGAAATAGGAAGATTATTGCGCTGGCCGAAGAAATCCTACGGCGGCAGTGTTGCGGCCGCACGGCAAATCCCAAAGTTTTACAGGCCGTAGAGGTCGCCGCAGTATTATGACGCGGAGTTATACAAAAAGTACATTTCTACGATGGCCGTAGAAAACGACATGCCGTAGAGCGGTTCTGCGGCTGCCGTACGGCCACCGTTTGGCCGCCAGGACTCAATGGTTAATTTTAATATTGGGCATTTGCACTTTTGTTCATATGTGTCTATTGATATAAAAGTGGGTTTGGATGTTCTTATGAGACATAATGCTGTCCATATATGGCCTTTGAGTTCTCGATGTAGTTGGACTGATATGAGTTATGTGCACATGTAGCAAGCCAATGTGTGTACACGTAGCAGAAGTAGTATCAACGGCCGCCGTACGGCCATCTGGCGGTCGCCGTGGATTTTATTACAAATCACGGCCGCCGCAGAGGCTCCATACGGCTGCCGAACGGAGACCACACTGCCGCAAGTTTTTTAACCCCAAAACATCAAATCTCGCCTTGCGGCGGCCGCAGCAAATGTGAGCACAACATACGGCAGTCGTAGGAAATCTACGGCGTCCGGGAAATTGCTATTCGCCGTAGGAATAATAATCCGTGCGACTGCCGTATACGGCCGCCGCAGCAAATGTGAGCTAGGCATAAACGATACATTTTTCCAATCCATTTTTTGTCACTGCAACATAAATCAATTCATTGACTTTAGGAGGTAACACATACACCTTCTGTTGGTAACGTATACACATAAATGCGACTTCAGGAGGGCACATACACAGTCATAAACCCTTCAGGGTACTGTGATTGATTCAAAGTTGTATACATTATTGTGAAAAATAAGTTGAAAAAATATGGAAAAATGAAGCTATTAATAAACATACATCATGTCTGAGACGGGGTTCCCGAATAGTTGTAAGTATAGTGGATCATTCCAATGTTATTTTCAATAATCGCCCGGTAATATTCATTTAAGAGTGACAAATTGACGTCTGTGCTTGATATACATACTTATTTTCCATAAATAATACAAGAAATGGTATGTAAACAGTTTATTAACGAACCTATACTGTAATTTGCAAAGAAATAATTCAATTGATATGTGTGTCTATGGACACAAGTGGTTAATGCGAATGTCAGCGTGTAAAAAAATACCCAAATGGGTGTGTTTACATGGATTGTAGGTGCGAAACATATACGGGACTTCTGTTCGAAACGGGTCTTCGTGATACCTCGTTGGCCCTTATTGTATTCGGCCTAACTCTATTGTCACACTACCAAAGTTATAAGTTACACTATGAAGGAATCACACTCTTTCCGCCCGCTCCATTGTCGTTGATAAAAAATATAGTAATGTACTTCTTCTCTCATTCATTGATCCCATTTATTAATTCAACCAAAAAATTTAGGTACTATCCGGATCTGGTGTCTGGGCTCATCCATTATAAAACACGCATTTTTGGTGGCGAGAAATCGCCCAGATGGGACCAAATTGGGCCTTCAGCGGGCAGACGTGTGGTGGCAGGGCTATAGCGGACTGAATTTATCAGCAATACCGAGCAAATTGCAGACAATTGGTCCAGATCCCCACATTATATTGTTGTATTGTGGTGGGAATGATATAAAGGTAAAGGTTTGGGTTTATCAAGTCTTCATTTTCGTATATCATATTCTGCCGACTTTTACAATTACCTCCCTGTTCATTGAGTCACAAATCGGCCATTAACATACGGCGCTAGTAGCAGCCATGACACATTGACTTATTTCCCTCACAGGTACCCATTTCATTCAATGTAGGGTTATTTTTTTGATCAGAAAAATTGCAGTGGTCCTGACAGGGCTCGAACTAGGAACCTCTCGCTTCCTAGTCGAACGGCATACCACTGGACCACCGACACCTACAAGGTCTTTAGAGACTGCGTCAGGTACTCGAACAAGGCAATGGAAGCTGCCAGAAGGCGTTTAAATAATTATGCCGCTAATAGAATTATACAGGCCAATGGGTTCTACATTAAGCACCCAGACTTGAAACAAGTCGTCCCAGCCTTATATACCTTAGACGGTGTTCACTTATCCTTCCTAGGCAATTGTACGAGTATATTTTTAAATCAGCTATCATCAGGCATATCCGCTTTCAGGTTAGGACGGGGCACTTGGTTCGAGTAAGATAGGTTAATCGGTGCATAGATGGTCCACGTTCCCATCCAGTCATTTGCTTTCATCCCGTATGTACAGGATTATCGCTGTGCCAAAAGTTTGATTATTGTTGTCTTTGTTTTTCTTTTGGCGATGGCGCCGCGCCAGAGCCCAATAATTGTTGGCCTGGGCGCGGCGCCAATTGGCCGACAGCGTAATCCTAAAGAGTTGGTTTGTAACGGAATAGTTTTACAGAAAACACTACAGTTCTGGTTAAAACCCTGCTTTTTGCTGGTGGGATTGGTGGCTGGCTTACCGATCGTACGGGATCCAGACGTGTCTCACTGGCGGATTAACCGTTAACCAGGATTGTCAGTTGAAAATTGAAGCATAATTTGGAATTAATTGAAATCGAAGCCTAGTTTGGCATGACATAAATGTAAGCCTAGTTTGGCATGAAATTATAATTTGGCATTTTCTTGATTTTAAGCCTAGTTTGGCATTGCTTGACCTTAAGCCTCGTTTGGCAGGTTCTTGATTTTAAGCCTAGTTTGGCATATCTTGAAGCTAAGCCTAGTTTGGCTTTGTTTCGTTAATGTTTCGGGACTGAGTACAAATGGCTGTCAAAGGTCGCCCCTTTACGACTAGTTCGTCCGGTGTACCCGCTAACCGAGTTGGTTTGCATGATGGGAATGGGGACCATGCCCGAAATAGTGCCAAAACCATGAACATTTAAATGTTTTCTGAATTTTCAATGTGAATAGTTTCAAAAGATTAAACATTGTGTGTAACAGGACATGATATTGTACTTTGTTGGACCATTTATGTACATCCAGGCAATGGAAAGCGGCAGGATACAGCGGACAGTATGTTGAAATCAGCAGTTTCCAAGAAAAACGCGGAAAACATAATTTTTATTATTGGTATCGGATATCCATAGGGTTCTCCCGTTTTGCGTTGCCGAGCAGTTTTTACAACAGTCGACTCTACCAATAATTGAGGTTACTGCTTTATGCCGTAACCTATTTTATTGGAGGATCGACATAGCTAAAGGTTTACCCTGGCCTTTAAATAGATAGATAGATAGATACTTTATTCAGTACAAAAGCCATCGGCTTATCAGTACACAGTTGCTACATACATATAATTATGGTCATGTCAATGGTGGAACAGTAATATGTATTGATCTCAATTAAAGCTAGTACGATGCATCGAAACGTAGTAGCAAAATGTAAACTTTTAAATGTAGAGTTTTGACTTGTAAACGCTTATACCAGAGAGAAATGAAAAGATTTTCGAACTAAGAATTTAGATGACTAGCAAATCAAAAGGAAAATATGGCTATACTACAACCTGTTTGCCATGCATTAACTAGGCACATAAACTGTACAAGTAAAACAGAGGTGAAACAAAATAGATCAATCCTGTGTTGTGCGGCCACAAAATAGGAAACACATTGGTCGACCTAGGCAGAGGGCTCTCAACCAAAACCTCTGGTCAGGGTCTGCACTATTTTAATATACTATAAGGTAACAGTGTCGAGTGCACTTGTCCTATACATACAGTGTGGCTCCGGATCAGATGACTCGTAAACGAGTCACCTTATCTGTGTCCAGGCTGTCTGTCATTTTGCATTACAGTATAACTATGGATAGTATACATTTCCTATTCAAATAGTGTTACCAAGCATACTGTGCAGACTAAGATCAGAGAGCTTCTAAAAGGATCCTCTGGTCAAGGTCTGCACTAACTGTTAATCAACACTGCAAGGTAACTGTAAAAAGTACGTTTTTCATATACAGACAGTGTAGATTCGGATCAAAGGACACTTAAATGAGCCATCAGATCCGTTTCTTCACTGTCTGTTATTGTGCATTACATTGCAACCATGAAAATTATACATTTCCCATGCATAATGCTACCATACATATTGTGCAGACCAAGATCGGAGTGCTCGTATAACCGAACCCTCCTATCAGGGTTTACACTGCTTTATTATAACATTACAGTTGGTATCCTATGTGTATATTGATTATTATACATATTGTGTAGACCAAGAGCAGAGGGCTCCTAACTGAGTCCTCTGGTAAGGGTCTACACTGGCTTTAATATTACATTACAGTTAGTATCCTATGTGTATATTGATTATTATACATATTGTGTAGACCAAGATCAGAAGGCTCCTTACTGAGTCCTCTGGTAAGGGTCTACACTGGCTTTTATATTACATTACAGTTAGTATCCTATGCGGATAGTGATAACTATACATAGTGTGTAGACCAAGATCAGATGGCTCCTAACTGAGTCCTCTGATCAGGGTCTACACTGCCTATTATATTTCATTACAAGGGAACTGTGTGACGAGTACATTTTTCCTGTTCAGACAGTGCAGGTTCGAATCGGATGTCTCGTAAATGTTTCCTCACTGTCTGTCATTTAGTATTACAGTTTTACTGTGGATAGAAAACTATTCCTAAGCAGACAGTGTAGATTCTAGCCGGAGGGCAGATAAATGAGTCATCCGGTCAGGATCCGCACCGACTGTGGATTTGCAACACATTGTAAGAATAAGTAGAGGCATAACAACAGGGTGAATAAGATTTCTATATTTACCACTAAGTTAGTAGCTTATACGTACTACTATCAGGAAATTTGTATCCGATTTCTCTTTTATATTTTTAGTTTTGGTGCATATTTGGATCTCTGCTGGTGAAAGATTTTTGAATGAATATTGACAAATTCTTCAGAGTAACTTAATAGGCTAATGAATTTCTCATTGTTTGGGTGTTTCCAGTAATATTCTTTAATGTATTTAGTTCGAAGTTCTTGATTTAGTGGACAGAGTAAAGTGAAATTCGTCCTTTATTAAGTTGCATACTAGTATGTGACATTTTCTTTCAGTAAGAGGTATTTTTTGTGGTTTGTGTCACCGACCGGTTTCGAATTCGAGTCTGTGAGACGACAATCTTAGTCTTGTTAAAGCCTGTCTGAATTTTCTTATTTCTAATTTGTCTAAGTAAACCTTAATCCCAAAGTCTGAGAAAAGTTTGTACGTTTTACCCCTAGTTTAGAGTGTTAAGTTCTCATCCCATGACTGTAAATAAGTGTCTGAAAGTCTTTATTTAGTGTAGCAAGAAACATTTTAGTATTACCAACCCCTTGTGATAGCCAAACATTATTGAACCCTAAATTCTCCAAACAGCTCTTGATATCTGTTACCCAAGAGCGCTTATTTGGTTTTAAATGCAGGTCATTAAGCATCATATTATAAGTTAGTTTTGTATATTTTTGCTCTGGAGAGGTAGGGAGTTTTAGCCAGTATTTTATTATGTTATGAACTCTATATAGTTTAAGTGGGAGTCTCCCAAGTTCTCCATATATAAGATTGTTTGGTGTCTGAGGTTTGACACCCAATAAGTTATTGCAGAAACGGAGATGGATTCTGTCAATATTGACAGCCTCTGAAAAGCCCCAGACCTCGCTACCGTAATTCAAATCAGTAAAATAAGTTTGTCAAACAGGTCTAACGTATGACTTACTGATAAGTTTGTAAATTTGCATCTATAGGAATTTAACTAAAAGATAGCCTTAAGTGCTTGTCCGGCTAAAGCCTCGTGTGTACCGCTAAAAGCACCGCCAGTTGTTAAGACAACACCGAGGTATGTAAAAGAAGTGACTATTTCAACAACTTACTGGTTATATGTAAACGTCAAATTTCGTCTCAAATTACCTCCCTTTTTGTAAATCATAACTTTGGATTTCTTAACATTAACAGTTAATTTCCATTTCTGACAATATTCTTGTAAACTATTTAGACCGTTTTGTAGCCCTAACTCAGTGGAGGAAAATAAAACACTATCATCTGCATAGAGGAGTACACAAAATTTAAGCATGCCCATATCTATACCCTCAAAGCCTTTTAAAATAAAAGTTTCTTCAAGATCATTAAGAAACATAGAAAACAGGAATGGCGAAATACACTCACCCTGGGCTAATCCAAGTTCACAGGAGAAGATGTCGCTTAATGCGGTTTCGTATTTAACTCTCGATCTAAAGTTTGTGTACATTGATTGTATTATATCAATAATATTTCCTCTTATTCAATATAATTTATACCACAAAGTTTCTCTCTCCACAGAATTGAAAGCTTTTTTGAAATCGATGAAAGAAGCATAGAGTTTCTTATTATCATTCAGAAGGTGGTTTAATTACACCGTGTAATATGAATATGTTATCTACTGTACCCATGTTTTTCCGGAAGCCTACTTGCGCCTCTACATAGACACCATAATTGTCGGCCCATTTATCAAGCCTCGTATTCAAAATTCTAGTAAACAGCTTACCCAAAGCGCTGAGTAAAGTTATACCCCTGTAGTTTTCAGGGTCGTTGATATTACCTTTTTTGTGTAGCGGAATTTTATATCCTTCTGACCATTTTTGAGGAAAATATCTCTTGGCAAATAACACATTGAATAATTTACTTAAATATGATATTAAATTGCTTGCCCCGTATTTGAAAAATTCGTTAAGTAAAAGGTCTGGACCGCCGCTTTTTCCTGATTTTAGTTCTCTGCAGGCTTGCAAAATCTCTTCGTCGGATATTTGGATATTAAGTTCTGAAAATATTGTTTGCAGTTCCTCATTTATGTATCTATTGTTAAACTGTTAAATATCGTCGTCGGGTTGAAAAAACACTGAAGTTGGATCGTTGATAGCTTTAAAGTATTCTGGAAAATTAGAGGTATTTAAAGAGGTTGATGCCTTTGCATTGGATGCAGATTTCAATAATTTCCAGTATTCTTTTGCATTGCGGTAACGCATTGATTCAAGTTTCTTTGTTAGTTTTTAGTCGTGTAGAGATTTTTTATTAGTAATCATTGTTTTATATTCTGACCTGGCTTCTGTGAATATCTTCCTATTGTCTGCGTTATTTAATTTACGATATGTATTTAGCTTTGCATAAAAGTCTCTTTTTTGTCGTTACATTCTTTGTCGTACTAAGGCTCATTAACAGGGTTTTTAACTGATGAAGATTTATGCACTTTTTTGTAGAACGAGTTACAGATATTTCCTAAAAAATCGTAAAAAACAATAAGGTTATTGTCAATTTCTTCATATTTCTTCATAGTCTGTTTTTAAATTTTCCGTAATAGAGAACAGATTCTCCATCGATGATTCAGAATTTAAAGCGTCTATATACAAATCTGCTTTATCGTTATCCCATGCAAATTTTGAGTGAACTTGTTCATTTTCATGACAAACGTGATTGACTACTTCTGTCTGGATCCGTTTACCAAGCGAAAAGTTTATGACACAGTGATCTGATATAATATTTGGGTCATCAATGTAAAATTCAGTAAACTGCTCGAATAATGACGGATAACATAAAATATAGTCTACTACGCTGCATCCAGCGCTTTTAACACATGTATATTTTCCACTGCTGCTGTCCCTATCAAGCCTGCCATTTGCTATTCTCAATCCAGTCTGTTTGCAAAAATTTAGTAAATGTGTACCATATTCATTCACCGTTTGGTCACGAGAAATCCTAGGTAAAATTATGTCCTGAATATAGTCATCAGGCAGTATATTAAAATTCATGAGAGATTCATTACTAACATAATCAGGCCTGGAACCAACTCTTGCATTGAAATCGCCAGAGATTAAAAACGTACAGCTGTCGTTAATTTTTTTATATACATGTACATATTATAGAGGGCGCTGTGGCTGACTCAGCCTCTTGTTTTGTCAACTTATATCTGATCAGCTGGGTCAGTCGCTTTCAGCAATAAATTGTTGTTTCTATCTGAAAATACCTTGCCCATCCTGCCCTATCGTTTTTTTTCCTCTTTTTTTCTCTTTCTGTAAGTGCCGAATTTAGTTACAGTGTCCTTCTTGACCAGAGTGTTGCCTTTGCTTTTGTGTTTTTGTTTCTCTTTTTTCGGGTTCGTTGGTACGCAACCTTGCATGTTTCAGTACAGTATAAATGGCGTGGTTCCCAAGGACACTGCTATATTTCAAACAAATGTATATCTAAGGTAAGGTGGCGACAGGCCGACAGCGTAATCCTAAAAAGTTGGTTTGTAACGGAATAGTTTTACAGAAAACACTACAGTAGGATAGTTAGCTGGATTACCAATCGTCCGGAATCCAGACGTGTATTACTGGCGGATTAACCGTTAACCAGGATTGTCAGTTGAAAATTGAAGTATAGTTTGTAATTGCTTGAAATCGAAACCTAGTTTGGCATGACATCAATTTAAGCCTAGTTTGGCATGGAATTATAATTTGGCATATTCTTGATTTTAAGCCTAGTTTCGCTTTGCTTGATTGTAAGCCTAGTTTGGCTTTGTTTCGTTAATGTGTCGGGACTGAGTGCAAATGGCTGTCAAAGGTCGTCCCTTTACGACTAGTTTGTCTGATGTACCCGCTAACCGAGTTGGTTTGCATGATGGGCATGTGGACCATGCCCGAAATAGTGCCAAAACCATGAACATTTAAATGTTTTCTGAATTTTCAATGTGAATAGTTTCAAAAGATTAAACATTGTGTATAACAGAACATGATATTATACATTGTTGGGCCAAGTAGGTACATCCAGGCAACGGAAAGCGGGAGGATACAGCGGATAGTATGTTGAAATCAGCAGTTTCCAAGAAAAAACGCGGAAAACATAATTTTTATTATTGATATCGGATATCCATGGGGTTCTCCCGTTTTGCGTTAACGAGCAGTTATTACAACAGTCGACTCTCCCAATAAGTAATGTGTGTGAAATAGTGAGGTAAAATCAAACACACCAATTAAGCTATTTATGTTGATATCAGTATCTAATGATACAAACTGAAATATTGAAAAATGCATGTATTTGATTTTATAAAACAAGTTTCATATAATTGTTTTTACTTTCTTTTTTTTTTTGCAAAAAATTCTTTAACAATTGCTTGTTAATAAGTATAAAAATAATTATGCATAATTAATGCTGTGAATGATTAATTGCTGATGAATTGTATTAAATAAAAGTTATTACACACATTGCCTGAAACTCACAAATGACCTTTAGTCAATCTGTGTAATAATAGCCTCTCAATTTCAGCCTTTTCACGGAATGACTGAAAATGTTAGTCATTACGTGAAATGACTAAGTGAAACAGTCATTTCACGTAATGACTGACAATTTCAGTCATTACACGTAATGACTGATTACACATATTGACTGTAACATATACACTTTATACACATTGTACAAAATATGACATACTAATAATCAAAAATCAAGTTGCCCTAACGCAAAGCAAATCTATATCACGAAATACAGTAAATCCTTGCTTTCACGATTCTTATGTGTTTAATAGAAATGGCTGCTTACATGTAAACCAACATGAAAGTAAAGCAAAAAGCTATTGAATATATCACCAACAAAATACAAATACATAATTATCTTATATGTTCCACAAAAATGACCACAACGATGTTCCTCAACTAAGGCAAAGATCACTTAAGAAATGAACTCAATTTTTTCGCCGTTAAATAAACGACAGAAAATAATAGGCAAATTTCGTGAAGTAAATTTGCTGATCATTTTCTATTATTTTCTTTCGCTTAAGGCCCAAAACATTCAGTTCATTTCTTATACATTATATTTGCTCTATTTTCTAATATTAAATAAACAATTTATAAGTATGCATGTATGTTTAATCTATGTTAGAGGTTTTTAACACGAATGATGTGTACCCTGAAAGGAACAGCCAACATTGCATTACTCAGGCAACGCAACAGAATGATTCGCGGAGAGCAGATCCATAAGCCCCACCTCCTCAGCGCAAGGTGTTTGTTTTAGAAAACATAATGTTTTCCCCTGATTAACATAAACAAGCTGTGGCAACAAATTACAGAAACGAGTTGTGACCTTTAACTAATTCATTGCTATTACAGTGTTCCCTCTCTACAACGGCCCTCCCAACAACGCCCCCCTCCTTACAACGACACTTTTCGCTATTCCCTAGACAGGACGATTATATCTAACGAATTTACTGCTGCAATGTCGTCTGCTTCAAATTGTCGTCTGCGTTTTTTCTCAACGTGAAATAATGGACATTTTGACAGAAAAAAATAACGAGTGACAAACAGCTTGCATCCAGATCAGAAGCCGCGTTACGTGGCGTATGATCTGGTTTCAAGCTTTTTGCAAATGTAAGCCAATTTCCCTCACTATAACGACTCCCTCCGAACAACGCACACAATTTCTGTCTCCCATTGGATGTCGTTGTAATGAGGGAACACAGAATGACCTAATAACCTAACACAGTCGCTGCAATATTATCGTCTAAATACAGTTTTGTGTCTGCTCAAATCACTTTTAAATTTTAGAATGTATGTGGGGGTTTTGTGAAATGTTTATATGAGTGCCAAACGGTTAGGATCCTTATCAGACTCCGCTGTGCAATTGTCAATGTTGTCGGCATTGGCAGTGAAACGGTCAATAAGTACTTCCTAATCTCGAAAGAGCGTTTAAATGTTTTAGCCTCGAGTGTGATCTGGATTACACAACCAACTGATACAAGACCGCTGATCACACACTGGTGATATTCCCTTTTTTATTTTATTTTTTCTCCTTCAATTTTGCTTTTTTCCCTCCATAGGCAAAATCTAAATACATATATATGGAACGTATGTTGGGACTAAGCTAGAACATCTCTACCAGCTGAATAACACACATACGTAAATCCCGAGTCCAAACGGTTTGAATTTTGTTTCTCGGGTTCACTCCTTCACGGTTATAACGTTATCAATTTAAATTTGAGTATTTCTCAGATTTAAACTTTAGATATTTTGACTTAAGAAATATTGAAATGAATGTCAAACAGACTAGATCCAATCTGTATGTAAATGTCTTTGTACTCGGGGTAATTCAGTGAAGGGGTTACGTTAATTGTGGTTTAACAACTTGGATTAGTTGTTTCGGTAGTATAAACATAAAGGTAAGAATAAATGGTATTTTTCTCACACTCTTCTGTACATATATTCAACTCTTTTGCAAAAAATATAGATCTACTGTCATATTTACAGTCGCCCCATTCAATTCCACTGAAAAAATGACGTTTAATTTGTATAAAAGCAATTGCTCGAGGGGGCGGGACTTGTGAATATCTTTCGCAGAGGAGGTGGGGTTTATGGATCTGTTCTCCGCGAATCATTGATTGTTGTTTGACAACTGGTCTCCCATGTAAACTTTTATTGCTTTGCGAATTTGTCAAAATTTTAATGCTTTTAAAAAGCACTGCATAGCGTCACAATATTGCTGTACAGCATGTAGATCCAGGCGAGTAGGTTGTATGTCGTCTCTCTGTGGCCTAATTGACGCCGCTCATAGTCCATATTGTCCTCTTCTTTCATTGCACATAACAGTTCACAAAACCTCCTCAGCAAAGACAGAGAGCATCAAATATATTATATGTTAAACAATCCTATCATATTCATTTTGTCCAGAAGGTCACGCGTGTGAAACTTTGCTGCGTTGTGAAATGGTCGAATTTTCCATGATTTAAGAAGGCACAACATGGCGTCACCATATCGCAGTTCCTGCATGTAGATCCATGCGAGAAGATTGTATGCCGTCTCTCTGTGGCCTAACTGACGAGCACGATACTGTATCATACCTAAACTGTCGTCATCTGTGATTATGCGTATATTATTCATTGCTTCTTGTTTGTGCGCTTCCTTTCGTAGCTTTGTACTCGTAAGGTACAGCATCAGGTATAAGTACACTTCAGCGTCAACGACACACCAGTCAAACCAGAAATCTGCACGTTCATTCCTTGATCCAAGCTGTGTTCCCAATGATCTAAACATCTCATACTGGACAGGAGTTGGAACAATTTGAAACTGGGAGGGCAGGAATGTCAAACAACAAGCGTAATAACGTTTTATAATTTTCCCAATGGATAGGCTGTTCACATTCTTCTGTGAATCAAGAGCATGCCATAGAACTACATAAAGTGACGTACACGGACAAATACCCCTCACTTTGTAGGAGAACAGGCTTTCTATATGCTGCAGCAACCATAAGCATGTCTCGTATTGTTCAGACTTATACATGATAGATGCCGTCGATAATTTTACATTAACAATGTCGGTCATATTTGCCTTGCGGAAGTGAAATTCTGCCAATTTCATCATCTTTCTTTGATACTTATTATGCTATCTGTAAGATAAACTGGCTACACTCTTGGCTATGTGAAGATGAAACCATGGCTGGTAATAGCCTAGTGCTTTACGTGTTTCAGCAGCTGTATGTTCAGTTGTTAGCTCTGTCTCTTGTATCAATTTAAGAGCAGAAAGGAGAGTCAACACTGTATAACGTTTGTCACACAGTCCGTTCATAATACGCGGCAATGGAAGACAATACCCACCGTAAAGAAATTCAACCTGTCAATATGGTTATTCCTGCGTATTTCTATTTCGTTTTTCCATCTACCTGCTCCTTCTATCAACACATCCCGTATGTGATCAGAGTATAAAAGACAAAGAAACTTGTTGTTTGTCGTGGGAATCAGCTCCAGTATTTGTAATAATTGTTTCCTTGACTCAGAAAAGCCTTTCTTCGAAAACAGATTCTGATCAAAAATAAAATAATTTGGACAGAATCCGAGTTTTAACCACATATTCAACAGTTTGATACACTGTATCAAACAATTGATAAGGTTGTCGGGTGTCCAGGATCGCGTCTGTGTCATCTCTACTGCATAGAGCACACAGGTTTTGCAGTGGTATGATGTTAATGACTTACAGCCAAATACGTTCTCTATAATATTTCTCTTGATCAGTTTCAAAAGAATATAGACCTTGTGCTGTGTAGGATTGAGTTTTGACATCAAATGCCTTTCTTGTAATGACAAAGACAATCTCCATTCAATTTTCTGCTCGGGGCTAAGAAAATACCCTGTACAAACAAACATACAACCTTTGCTATTAAGTTGTTCTAATTCTTCACCGGATAAAAGTCCCCGTACTCGTAATTTATCTAATCGGTCTCTTGCAAATACGGGCAAAGTGTTGCATTTTAAAGCCCGAACTTGGTCAGATACGTGAACCCCACGTTTAGTTTCAAATCTCTCAGCTGGACTATCTCTATCTGCTCCAGTAACGTGTCGACGACATAATCGATTACCCGCATCTTTTACATAACGCACTGATGATATTTGATGATCTCCAGTCAGTGGTACACGATTCCACATTAGCTGCAACTTGACATAACCAGGGTATGTCCACTCATCCCTGACGATAAGCAGTGACCGCCCAAGTGGTGCAGCGCGAGGATCTAATACGACAGGTAGGTGTGTTAAGCACATAATGTTGTCTACGTCTGATATCAGAGCTGGTGTGACAGATCCTTCATAGGTACTTCCACATATAAAATAATGTACAGGTACACTTACTAGTGATGCACAATGAATGCTATCGAGTATTTCCCTTAGCGTCGCTGTGCGCACATGCAGTCTCCGTATCTTCTCAGAGGCCCCAACATTCTCCAGGACATCGTAAAGCCGTAATGACAGAAGCCGTTGATACTCCATATCCTCAATACCTACATGGATTGTCAGATTGTGTCAATGGTTGATAAATTATCAGTTTCACCCATTACCCTATAAATACGACTTTTTACGCCTCTAATTTATTTCCTCCACTATAGAAGATAGTTGCAATTTGAACTATAATGATTATGCAACAATAGAAATATATTCTATATCCTAGCAGATGGTAGCTTAACGCAGACTGAAAGTAAAGCAGAATGCGCCCTGCGCATTCTGCTTTACTTTCAACCTGCTTTAATTGTCACCTATATTCAATTCTAGAAACAGGCTATGGGGTAATGGGTTAAACTTGACCCACTTCACGCGAAAAGTAAAGCATAAACTGTAAATCAATATTTCTTTAACAAATAATAGTAGATAAAAGTATCTCTCTACAGGTGGTAATATTTAAATAAAGAAAAATGTTATAGCTAGCATGTTTTATGCATTTATTTTACATGTCTTTAACATATATACACTTTTCATGCATTAACCCACTACCCGATAACTTGTTTACCCGATAGCCTGTTTCGTCGTTCGAAAGTCAAGTGACTACTTAAACAGGTATAAGAAGTAAATAGAAATGCCCCTTTTGGCGCATGTTGCACACTCATAAATGTATAAAGTGGAGGAATTAATTAAATGCGTAAAAAAAGGTATCTATGGAGTTAACGGTTTTAGGGCTCCTGTCTAAAGTGACATTATAAATGCTGCCTCGAAACAGGTCGCTCAAGTCAGGTCTGACTGTTCGTTTACAGTGTTTTGTGCAGAAATCAATTCTAATCATATATATGTACTTTTTGATAAACAACTTCACCTGTACTATGTAAATTATGCGAGTGGTTTTTAAAAAAGGCAGATCTATAAAAATGGAAGTGGTGCAAACTATATTTCATGGCAGCAATGTAGACAGAAACAAATAACCAGAATCAGCACTGCTTGACACTCCTCAGCGTTGTTTATGGTACAACTGCGAATTGTGAAGACCCTGGTTAGAAACCGAAAGTTCCTAAATAAATGTCTGATCCGGTTGTCACTCTTGAATTCATTTGTCGAAGCGTTGACAAGCTATTTAATATTTCGTTACATAAAAACCATGTCCTAGCTAATGCATATACACTTCCTCCAACTGACATATTTTCACATTATATTCATAGATTTACTCGCTTCGCAAGTAGTATAGAATAAAACCATGATTGTAGTGAATATGAGACCAATAACGACGTTTAACACTTTCAAAAATAAGTGACCATAATGGATTACTTGGTTCCCTTGTGGATCGTTTAAATTTCCAAAAACATGAACCTGGAACTCTGGATATTTTAATAAAAACTGCTTTAATTTAGCAAGCAGTTTAGACCCTGATCAGAGGGCTCTTGTTAGCCCTCTGATCTGGGTATACGCTGTCTGCAAAGGTATTGATAATGGCTTTTTAATGTATTTTAAAGTTTTGACTTTCGATCGTTTTTGTCGTATGAAGTTTTATAAAATCGGACCCAGACAAAAGCATTCATTTGAATGACGACTATAATATACTCGATAAAAAGAGTCCTGCGGTATTATATACATAAAAGAGGATTTCTCCATAACTATTTTTTTTCTTTGGGTGGCAAACAATCCAGAGCCTGACGTGATACCTGGTTGCCTGTTGTCTGATCCGGCTCCAACATGTTTGCAGGGCAAATAACTGCCTTAATACCTTTATTGAAAACGAAAGAAGTCATCATAACGGTATATAATACGTTTAAGTAATGTATAGACAATCGTTTACAGAAATGTCTTTAATAGCAATTTCTACTTAAACAATTCACTGACTTACTCCGATTACAATAGTAATTTACAAACAGTAACTACAGTGGAGAATCTGTTATTCTTTCCCAATAAACGCGTTTACGCTAAAACTATTATTTGCAGTGCAAACAGTTTGGAGCCAGATCAGACGCCGGGTAACCCGGCGTCTGATCAGGCTCCAAACTGTTTGCCACCAAGATAAACAAGAATTATCAGAATTGTCCAAAAGTTGTTCTTTTCTACGTTTTAGTGCTTTGCGTTTGCGTACGTTTGCGTTTAAACGGGAAAGAATAACAGATTCTCCACTGTAGTATGACTTACGAAATATCGATATGAGTGTCGAAGAGTTTGAATCATGATCAATCTGGGTCCCAACTGTTTTCAAAGTCGACTTTAGGCGACATCGGCTGTAAAACAATTACAATGTTCCCTCATTACAATGACACCCAATGGGTAATACAGATTGTGTGTGTTGTTCGGAGGGAGTCGTTATACAGAGGGGAAATCAAGACTTGGCTTACATTTGCAAACACCTTGAATCGCGGCGTCTGATCTGGATTCAAGATGTTTGTCACTCGTCATTATATCTATTCTATCAAAATCTCAAGTTATATGTAAATTTGAGAAAAAACAGCAGACGACAATCTGAAGC
Organism: Gari tellinella; assembly: GCA_922989275.2. Taxonomy (NCBI): domain Eukaryota; kingdom Metazoa; phylum Mollusca; class Bivalvia; order Cardiida; family Psammobiidae; genus Gari; species Gari tellinella. The sequence continues at coordinate 7,903,892 of OV277868.1, read as the reverse complement.
AGACGATATTTCAACAGTAAAAGCGTTAGACATAATTGTCCCGTTTAGGGAATTGCGACAAGGGTCGTTATAAGGAGGGGGTTGTTGTTGGAAGGGTCGTTGTAGAGAGGGAACACTGTAATTGATACTTCCATGAACAATAACACACGTTTCATCTGATATAATAATGTACGTTTTAGTTACCAGCCATAACTGCTGATGTTGTGATTGATGTATGCTCTCAAAACGCTCCAGGAGAGAACCAGGTCATCGTTTACGTGTCCGAATGGTGTCGGTTGAAGATCGTTTCTTGCTGAAAGTAAGAAAAACGATGGTGACGACATATTTTAAATAACAATTTAAAAAATCATAAGAGTTTCCTGTTTATAAGTTGTATAAGTACTAAAGTGTTCATTTTTCGAGGAACTTTCGCGTTACTTTTCAGATATTCATCTGAAAAGTGGAATGTTGACACTTTTCACGACAACCAGACAAACATTTTAACACGAAGTTTCTCATGATGGTCCTTTAAACTGTCACTACTTAACAAATTTATCAAACTAGCTATTCATCATGAAAGCAGGTAATAAATTAGAACAGTTTCATGTTGCCAGTTGTCTAAAATATCTGTAGAATATCACACTCCGGAAGTACTTATAAAGCTTATAAACAAGTTTTCAAGACAAGTGTCAGTTAACGTATGCGTTCGAAACTCGATACTTCGAACTCGCTTAAATCGATCTTACCAGTATTTTATAAGTTGAATTTCTATAAGTCGTTCTCGCTTTAGTCGAATATATCCTGTATTTCAAAGTTAAAACGTTACTAAGCAACGTTTAAACTTTGAAATATGGGTAACCCGCACTAACGCGAACCATTTCGGCTCTATACTAATCGTGACATGTTACCTCTTCGCCGCTTTCTGTCGTCTGTTTCAATATTGTTGTCTGCAATAATGTTTTAAAGTTAGATTGAAGGTAAATGTATTATAACTTAAGAAATATCAATACGAGTTCAAACAGTTTGATCTAAATCAGCGTCAGATCCGCGTTACGATCTGGATCCAAACTGTTTGCAAAGTCGCCTTTATGCAAAATTCGGCGCCGAAAGGGTACAACTTTTGTGATCGAAAGTCAAAGGCAACGATGGCCTGCATTTTGCACTGTATTTTCCGCCATCTAAAGATGTGCTCACACACCAAATTTGGTATTTTGGCTGAAATGGTATGGTATACGACACATGCTCCGGCCAAACGTCTGACCAATTGAGGTCAGAGGCATAGGTCAATATCACAGTAAAATGAACATTATGTTGGTTACTCTTAGCTGAAATGGAATGGGAAATGTGTTTCTGATTCGGGTTTTTTTCTTCATATAAATGAGGTAAAAGATCAAGGTCATAATAACTGAATATCATACGCAACACCCTACCATCAAAATATGTACTCGTACACAGCATTGGGAATCCCTTCCTGATGTGGTATAGAAAATATTCTTCATACTAGCATTTTCTATAATTGAGGTCAAATGTCTATGTCACAATTACATTGCCCTTAAAACGAGACACACTGCCTAGTTGAGATGTACTCACACATAAAAGTGGCAATCTTTATATAATGTGAAACAGGAAATATGATTCAGACAAGCTATTTCTATAATTGAGGCCAATGTCAAATAAACCTATAGCGGTACAGGTCACACTGTCAACAGGTTATCTACTCTGGACAACGAGTATGATCTGGATTACACAACCAACTCGAACTGATACAAGACCCCGGATCACACACTGTGGTGATATTCCTTGTATTATACATGTATACCTAAACTGTTTGGGACTAGATCGTGTATACCTTGTGTTGCATAAAAGCAGTGACGCCAACATTGTACACCATCCGATACAAGCCATCTGATATGGTACAGCTTGAATCCAGATCAGCTGTTTTAAAATGTAGCCAATTTCCCTCCCTGCAACGACTCTCTCCGAACAACGCACATACTTTTTGTCTCCAATTGGGTGTCATTGTAGAGAGGCAGCGCTGAATGATATCCTGCATTAATCAACTCTCAGTCCCACAGACAGCCAATAGGTCTGCTTTTAACCCTTAACCTTATAGAAGCGCCTTTTAGCGAATATGATTTATACCTCCGCTGAAGAAAATAGTTCCAATTTAATCTGTCATTAATATATTTTATATGGAATAGTTTCTGTATTCTAGTACATGATAGCTTAAAGCAGGCTGAAAGTTAAGCAGAATGCGCCTTAAGGCGCATTCTGCTTTACTTTCAGCCTGCTTTAAGTGTTCAACTATCTTCAATACTAGAAATAAGCTATCAGGTAAAGGGTTAAATACGCTCTTACCATAATGATACTAATAATTGGTACAGACATGCATAAACAAACAGTGCAGACCTTGATCAGACTGTTACTTCATGAGCCGTCTGATCAGGGTCTACATTATTTGCCATTCCATTCGCACCTTTAGGGCAAATTACTGTGTGATAATAATCAACTGACTCAATTTCTATAGGATAGTTACAGCATCTAAACAGGACGTCCCAAGTTTTAGGCTGTCCACGATAATCCAAGTTTGATTGATTTTAGAACCAATAAGAATACTTTGTTTTGTTTCGAAACCTGAATATTTTCTTTATATGCCTGTCTCATAATATTATTTGTTGAGACCAAAGTGAGTTCTCGGATACATTTTGCCCAAAATCGTAACAGTTGATTAGGACTTAATTGATAGACACGAGCTAGAATTATCATCGACACTTACTCTTAGACTGTTCCGGTCTGGAGAGGGCTATAATTTTATTAGGTCAGCGCGCCAACATTAAGACAGCTTTCCAACAGAAAAGAAAGGCATTACCGTATAATTTCTAAAACTTGGGAGACCCTGTTTAACTGCTGAAACTAACCTAAATTATAAACGAAATGCTTTTATCACACAGTAATTTGCTCAAAAAGTTCAAATGGAATGACAAAGAGTGTAGACCAGGGTCTACACTGTTTGCTAAAGGAATACTTAGGATCATTGCCTTAGTTTCAAAGGGTACTAATATTAACGACAGAAACAATTTCGCATTCTTATAGCGCTTTAGTAAGGTCTTTAAATTTCTAACGGTTGTCGATATTAACTTGAATAAATTACATTCACGGAATTTCAATGAGACGACAAATAGTGTTGTCTTTTTCTGAACCTTTTAAGAACTTATTTGGCACAAAATGATCGATCACCTGTAAACTATGCTTAGATATCATCAGTGTGTATGCTCAGAAAATGCACTTAAACCCATCACTAAACAGGGCAAATTATTAAATTAAAGCATTTAATTCAGGAGACAGTTTTGTGCAATGCAAATGAATAACAGAACATTTATAAACTATGTAAGGTCGAACAGATGCATTTAACCTATTACTCCTTAAAATCGCGCATCTGATTTATTCCTTCTCTACTAAAAAATTTCCATTTCATACATCTCAATACAACATCTACTAATAAAAATTGATTCCATATCCTAGAAAATTGTAGCTTATTTTAAGCAGGCTGGACATAAAGTAGAATGCGCCTTAAGGCACTTTCTACTTTTTATTCAACCTGCTTTATGTGATCGTCTTTCGTCAACACCAGAAATAGGCTTTGGAGTAAAGCGAGACAGCTGTTTTAGTGAAAAATTCCAGTTTTCTATTACGTCTTGTCCATTTTGACTACTTAAGGTTGTTTTCTGCCCTATAATGGCAAAATTACATACAGTGCAGACCCGGATCAGAGGGCTCCTGAGTCTAAACTGTTTGTATAGAACAAAAGTACTGTTTAGAGGTACAGATTCGTAAATGACGAGTTTACACGTCGCTAGGGTTGGATGTGTTAATGTGCTTTCCGCTTTACTTTCAACCAGATTTAAGTGATCATAGTTCTTCAAAACCAAAAACAGGCTAAACATAAATTGGGAAAAGTGTTAAAAACAGAGAACTGCTTAATGCTTGTCTCAAAGATTTAAAAAATAATCCAAATTATGTGCCACTAAGATTAAAAATCAATCCAAACTTTTTAAGATTTAGAAACAATCCAAACAGTTTGTACTTATGATTTAAAAACAATCCAACCTGTGACTTAGGTTTGAAATAAGCCGACCTGTTTGTCAGTTACTTGCCACTAATACTTAGAAACAATCTCAACTTTTGCAACTATGATTTAAAAACAATCCAAACATTTTATAATTTTAGTATAAATACTTCAGTCATACAGGGTGTCCCAATAATTAGGCTTTTTACGGTATTTCGTTACGCAGAATATTGAACATTCAGGTGGCTCACTTGCTCTCATTTTCGCGCATTAAAATAAGAAGGGCACTTTTACATAGCTTGTAATAACTTTTTTTCTGGACAGATATCGTTCCTGTGCAAAAGGTCCGTGTTAGCTTAATCATTTTCCTTTATGATGGAATTGTTTTGAAAAAATATTTTAATAAGACTTCGGTCCTTTTTTAAGTTGAAAAAGACACCTCTTAATCACATTAAACAAAGAGTAAAATGCTGAAAATAAGCCTCGACACGGTTAATATAACACGACCTTGTGCATTTATACAAATCGATATCAATTCTGTGCAAACGGGTTCGTATAATTGAATATTTGTTCTTTCTGTTGATAGAAAGGAACATTAAGTTAATGTAAATTTGGTCCTTTTCCAAATTTAAAATGAAATTAACATTTTCAAAGTGTCATCGGGTCTTTCCGTAAATACCGAGTGATTGCGGAAGCAAATATCCGGAAAGAGCCGAACATTGACGGGCTCACAAGCTAACGAATAGCAGTTTATCGATAATCTATCGATGTCCAATATTCTGCCTAACGTTCTTTTCATTTTGAAAATGGTTTAGCGTTTATTTCCTTCAAAGCCTTACTCCGAGGACAAAGGTTATTGGCAATAATTTAGAATTTTGATCAGACTTTAACCTGCTTCATCACCTGACACTTTTACGATAGTACTTTAGTCAATTTATCTAAAAGTTAAATTTAAGAAATACAAAGAGTTGATGACTGTTTAATACATATAACGTCAGGGCAGGAAGAGTTAGTTTCTCTATACATATTATATGTTGAACTTCGATATCTCGAACTCGGTTAGGACGAATCTATCCGTATTCCAAAGTTAAAACGTGGCTAAGCCACGTTTTAACTTTGAAAAAAGGATATTTTAGACTTAACCGAGCATGAAATTATGCAATTGATGTGTCGACAAATCCTGATAGTTCGAATTAAGCGAGTTCGAGATATCGAGGTTCGAGATGTATGTTTATTCCTCATGGGGTTTAAAGATTAAATAAAACTTGAAACTTGAAACGTCTCCATCAGCTACCGGTATTTCTAAATATATTACTTACCGCCCCTCACGATCTTTCCAGTGCCACCATTCCCTGTTAGTGCTTAGAAGAGTAGATCTATTCAAGTACCTACGGGTCAGGTAGAAACGTGAAAGTTCTCGGGTAGAACACTATTACCCGCTACCCGATTTACGTCATTAATGAATATACTGTTCTTAAGCTTGTTAACGATATAATTAGCCCATCCTTAGCAGTTGCGTGTATGTGTATGAGTCCAATTCACTCGTTGATAACTTCCTCTGTTTATGAATATTAAAAGTATAAATTCCAGGATGATCATGAAATTTCCTTAAATTTCCAATTTTTCTACTTTTCATGTGCAATTCCTTAAGGCGCATTCTGCTTTACTTTCAGCCTACTTTAAGGCACAATCTGCCAGGATAAAACTCCGAAGATTTCGGAATAATCCGAAGATGATATTGCAGTCCTTTTTCATTTTAAGTTAATATCAATGTTCATCAATCAAACGTATAATAGAAAGCAGACGATAATTTTTAAGCAGACGATAATATTTATAATATGGCGAAAGTGTTAATTACGTATGACAATCATGAGAGTGACTGAAGTTGGAAGTTAAATAGACCTATATATACAAGAATGACGGGAAGCTTCAAACCAGGGGGCGTTTCAAAGTTCTACATGAGCAAAGATATAACAGTGAAACTCATCGCTACCGGTGGATATGTTTGGTTTTACGGCACTGCGACACAGACTATGTGATATAGCGCTGATGAATAATGAGGGAGGATGAAATGAGACGATGATGATTTAAGGAAGATGATTTCGGCTAATCTCATTCATCACGAAGCAGCACATATGATAAAAACTACCGACCACCCTTCTGTTCAGTTCTTGGCAGAGGGAATAATCTCGGTCAAATACACAGAATCCACCCCCGTGACAATTAAACCCTAGAACCGAGACAAGGCAGGAAGGTATCTGGGGCCTGTGCAATGGCTCCTTATTTAACACTATTCCCCATAGCCCGTTTCTAGATTTGAAGACAGGTGACCACTTAAAGCAGATTGAAAGTAAATAAGAATGCGCCTTAAGGCGCATGCTGCTTTACTTTCAGCCTGTTTAAAACTATCATCTGTTAATAGGATAGTTAATATTTCCTATGGTATATGTTTTGACTGTTTACATTGGAACTATTTTCTTCAGCGGAGGAATAGATTAAATTCGCTAAAGGGCTCTTCTATGGGAGAAAGGGTTTACGCTATGCACGCTTTGTAATTGTCCTCTGCAAAATTTGCAGTCTGCAACAAATTCTCAGAGTTGATTTTAAAGAAATTTCTTTGAGACACTATCACCAGAGTGTCAACCAGTTTTGATCTAGATGAGACGTCGAGTTACTTGGCTTTTTATCTGACCAATTCCTGTTTGCAACGGTTATCATGATTTCACCAGCGCAATGTGCAGAAAATCAACAAAAGACTTGCTGCGGACATGCTATATGTGTTGAGGCAAGCGAATGTTTTAAATAGAGGATATTCAATTCCTTCGGATTGATATGAAAAATATATCAAGAGAATGGGTTGTTATCTGGTTAAAAAAACGAGTCCGCAGGACGATTTTTTTTTTAACCAGATAACAACCCATTCTCGTGATATATTTTTCATATCAATCCAAAGAAAATGATTATCCTCTATTTATTATAAACATTTTAATGAGTTTTTTACAGAGAGAACACACACAACAAATTAATTACCCGCGACGTCACAAAAGATATTGTGACGTGACGTCACAAAAATGATATCGTCACTGCAAAAGTGATATCATCACTAGTGATGACATCAACTGTGACGCATATAAAATTTACCTAACTGAGAAATCTTTATAAATCATCGATAGGTATATTATAAAGATTATTACGTAGCTTTCTGCTAGAGTTTTATTTAATTTTTCACGTCCACATATGGTTAACACCGGTAACTCTTTCCCTGCCAAGTTTTATCGTCTGCTTTAACACTCTTACCGCCAAAATATCGTCTACGTTGGTAATGTCGTCTACAATATTCTTAAAATCAGCTTTAGGGTTGTTTTGACTGAAGTAATGTTAATACGATTGTCAAACAGTTTAGATCCTGAAACTAGGTCAGGAAATGTCTTTAAATCAAACTGTGAAACAATATTGAAGACCAGGTAACTATATCAGATGAGACTGCAAGGAACCCTGGTAATTTTTTTCTGAAACAAGATAGATACACTCTAAGGATTCTTGCATTTTCGTAGACGACAGGATTTTTTTCAGACAACAGCCATATACCACACTTAAAGTTAACCCCCTTATGATCAAATTATTCGGGAGAATTTTATCCCTTCGCCGCTTTATTGTCGTCTGCTTTAGTATTTGTGTCTGCAAGACACGTTTCAAAGTTAGATTTAAGGTTGTATGCCTTTATTTATATCGATAAGTGTATCAAACAGTGTGGGTCCTGATCAGACGCCGCGTAACGCGGTTTCTGATCAGGATCCAAAGCGTTTGCAACGCGATTTATGGCGTCATTGAGAGTGAAAAGGTTAAGACATTTTTGTTCTGAAATCATTCAGCAAATGGGCCTTGTTATTTTTTTTTTGGGGGGGGGGGGTTCCCGTTACTCAACGAGGACGGAAACTCACAATACTGTTTCATTTGTTTTTCTTACTGATATTTCTCCAAAAATTTCTATTTCAGAACAGTTTTCTTGTCACTAGGTGATTCCCCCACATGGAGTTTCCATCTTGATGCTGACTAGTGATACAGGCCATGGGCAAAGTGCTCGTAAATATGACACGCCGTCAGCTAAAGATGTTTCCCTTAAACACCCAAGTTGGTACTCTAGATAATGCGATATGGAAATGCGAGCAGGGCAAAGGGTTCACAAACTGACGTACGGACGAACACACCATTATTACAATCACTTATTAGCTAGCTTTGGTAGCACGAAAAGTATGTCGAGCAGAGAAATCAACTGTTTCACTGCCAAAATCACAACTGCCTTTATAACTTCAACCAGTTTGGATTCAGAGCAGACGCATCTTGACGCGGCGTCTGATCAGTATCCAAACTGTTTGCAAATAACCATTGTTCTAGGGGTAAGGCAGTGACGTGATAAACGAAACAAACTCAATCGGATATAAACTGTACACATAGAGTATGGATGTGTTAGGAGGTTGGCTACTGACAATTCATTTGTACCCAAGAGGGTTTGATACGCTTTTTTTATACTAAACCGTTTCACGGCCATAATGACGTCATGACCGGTCTAACTCACTCACTGCCACAACATCGTCTGCTTGCAAACCAATCGTCTGCTTTTATTTCTAACGTTTTAGAATGTAAGGCAATTACAATTAAAAAGCATTTATATGGGAGTCAAACAGCATTGATCCTGATCAGACGCCGCGTAACGCGGCGTCTGATCAGGATCTAAACTGTTTGCACAGGTTTGTTTTATTGAGCCTGGCAGCAAAAGGACTTAACGAAATTTAACGCAACGGTTATGTAATAAAATGTACAATATGCCAGTGTTTACAAAATACTGACAATTCAATGTTGCCCGATTGGTAAACAGTTTGGATGCAGATCAGACGTCGATTTACTCGGTGTCTGATCTGGCTCAAAACTGTTTGCAAGAGATATTGCTGTTTTAAGCAGCCAAAGCGTTTACGTTTACTGGGAAATAGTAACGTATTTTCCCCGGATATCTAGGAAGTTGAATCATTTAATTTCCGGATTTTAATTGTCTATTCTTGGAAGTGAAAGCAATTTGTTTTGGCTTGAACCTTTCAGGGTCATATTTATCGTTAGGTTTTTGCCCCTTCACCGCCATATTGCCGTCTGCTTAACTATTGTTCTGAGCAATATCGTTTCAAAGTTAGATTTAATGCAGCAGGACTGACAACATTTCGGAACGACTGTCAACTAGTTTAGATTTTGATCAGACGTCGCGTTACTTACTCAGCGTCTAATCAGGGTCCAATTTTGTTTTCAAACGTACATTTTGGCGTCATCTACAGTGCAATGGTTAATATAGCTGACGCTCGAAACTCAGATTCGCAGAAGATTACAGTGGAGAAAACGTTATTCTGGAATTACCCACTTTTGTTAGTTGTACATTTTTTCCAAGAAACTGACTCAATAAGCTTGTCAGAAATGCGATAAGTGCAATGTATATTGAAAATGAATGCTAAAGTAGTACCAAGAAGAATAACAAGTATTCGCTCCAAATAAACTCGATTGTGTTAACCCTTTACCTCAAAGCTCGTTTTGACGACAAGTGACTACTTAAAGCAGGTTGAAGTAAAGCCGAAAGCGCCTTAAAGCTGTTAACTGATAGGAGTCAGAAAATGTTTCTAAAGGTACATTTTCATGACTGTAAAAATTGGAACTTTTTTCTTCAGTGGAATAAATTAAATGCGCTAAAAGGCGATTCTATAGGGGAAATGGTTAAATAAGTATATACATCGCACACAACGTAGACTTAGCCTAGACCTAAGACACGACGCTACGGCGCATGGATCGAGAGATGGGAAACGGGTATCCGACGCCAAGCCCCACTCTCCCTTACTCGCATGAAATGTTGGCCAAATTTTAGTTATCAGATTTATTGGAATTGGCAGCACTTGAATAGCAATGGTTATTCTAGGTCCGAGGTTATGAAACTTTCTCATTTTGACCATATATCAACTAAATTCTTCTCACACTAATATGGTTGATTATAGAGTTTATATTATTTGACCATGCAACAACTAAATTTCTTCTCACACTGATCTGGTTGATTATAGAGCTTATACTGTTTGACCATGCAACAACTAAATGTCTTCTCATACTAATATGGTTGATTATAGAGCTTATATTAGTTGACCATGCAACAACTAAATTTCTTCTCACACTGATATGGTTGATTAAAGAGTTTATGTTATTTGACCATGCAACAACCAAATTTCTTCTCACACTAATAAATAATATGGTTGATTATAGAGCTTATATCATTTGACCATGCAACAACTAAATTTATTCTCACCAATCTGGTTGATTAAAGAGCTTATATTATTTGACCATGCAACAACTAAATTTCTACTCACATTAATCTGTTGATTATAGTGACTATATTATTTGACCATGCAACAACTAAATTTCTACTCACATTAATCTGTTGATTATAGTGACTATATTATTTGACAATGGAACAAATCAATTCTTCTCACACAAATCTGATTGATTAAGGAGCTAATATTATTTGCTATGTAGATGTAGACTGATACGAGTTTGAAACAAAGCATGAATATATAGATATTAGGTCCGTTCCTAAAGTTAAAATATTTTTAACAAGGATATTTTGTAACCTTTGGAACGAACATAGTAACATGGTAACTATAATTATTATTATCTTTTTAAATAGTAATGTACATTTATTTTACAAGGATCAGATATATACGTATCAGCGTTTTATATTTTTTTGCATGCTGATATGGAGAAAATTTCATAACCTAGGACCTCGTAGCACTTCACTCCATCGAATGTTAAGCGTTTGTATGACAATGACACATCGCCCCGTACTTCCGTAGTGTTTTTATACTTTCTGGACCTTTTGAATCATTGATTTCAACGCAGTTGTAATTGGAAAAGCCGGTGCAAGTGGGTGTGAGTAACGTTGAACTTGGTAGTATTGCTTATGAACACACTCTTATAACACTTTCACTGCCAACTTTTACGTGAGTTTTTTATCCCTTCACCGTTTCATTGTCGTCTGCTTCGATTTTGATGTTTGCAAAAGCGTTTCAAAGTAAGATTCAATTAAGTATGACTTAAGAAATATCGATACGAGCGTCAAACAGTTTGGGTCCTGATCAGACGCCGCGTTACGCGGCGTCTGATCAGGACCCAGACTGTTTGCAAACGCGTTTTTAAGAGTCATTGAGAGTGAAAGGGTTAAACCGAATCTGCACATTTCCATGAGTACGATGTTTTCATGACATTTCCCCTTATTAAAAACTAAACTTTCCACTTTGCCAAAATTGCAAGTCCTCTACTTCATCTATCCAGGGCTAGTGACTGCTTAAAGCAAAATAAAACCTTTTTGTGTGACTTTCATCTTGCTTAGGTTTCTACCGATATCTTAACTATTGATTAATAGTTCCCTCTCTTCAACGACACCCAATGGGAGACACAGAGTGTGTGTGTGTGTGTTGTTCGGAGGGAATCGTTATAGAGAGGGAAAATTAGTGCTTCGCTTACCATTGCAAAGAGCTTGAATCCAGATCAGACGCCACGTAACGCGGCGTCTGATCTGGATTCAAGCTATTTGTCACTCGTCCTTATATTTATTCTATCAAAATGTCCACTTATATGTAACTTTGAGAAAAAAAAGCAGACGACAATTTTAAGCGGACGATATTGCAGCAGTAAAAGCGTTAGACATAATTGCCATGTATAGGGAACAGTGGCAAGGGTCGTTGTAAGGAGGGATTCATTGTTCGGAGGGCCGTTGTAGAGAGGGAACTGCGTAGTATGTATTGGAGTAGTAGGTTGATGCGTCCTTTTGGCGCTTTTGTTGGGGAAAGTGTTACATCCCAATTTGCTTGTACAGTGCTCCCTCCCCACAGCGGCCCTCTGAACAACGATTCCCTCCTAACAACAAAGTTTGCTGCTGTTCCCCAAAACGACCATTATGCCAAAATATCGTCTGCTTAAAATTGTAGTCTGCTATTTTCCTCAAAGTCACATATTGGACTTTTTGACAGAAAAAGCATAATGACGAGTGACAGCTTGAATCCATAGGTGGTTCTCTCGAGTTGGTAAAATACATACTAGAGTCTATCTATTTATAAATAGAGTAAGAGTACACAAAAGTCTACTCGAGAGAACCACCTATGCTTGAATCCACTTTAGACGCAAGGCATCCGTGTAAAACAGATGATATAGCTAGGTGAAATACATTTTTTTTCTTCAATAAAACTGAAACTTAGATTGTTTAGTAATTTCCGAACAGCTTCAGTTGTAATTTCCCGTGATACATCTACTTCAAAACCAATTTGAGATGTGTGTTAAACCCTTTACCTCATAGCCTGTTTCTAGTTTTTGAAAACAGGTGACCACTTAAAGCAGGTTGAAAGTAAAGCAGAATGTGCCTTTAGGCACATTCTGCTTTACTTTCAGCCTGCTTTAAGCTAAAATCTGCTAGACTATATAAAATAGTTGTAATGGTAATAGTTCATGAGGGTATAAACTGGAAATATTTTCTTCAGCGGAGGAATAAATTAAATACGCAAAAAGTCGTTTCAATGGGGTAAAGGGTTAAGACAGATGTCTACTTAAAGCGAACTGAAAATACTAAACGGCTCCTTCAAAAGGTTCCGTATTTTAATTTCCTCTAATGCCCTTAGCTCATGTAACCCTTTCTCGGACAAAGGTTGACATCACTTGGATTTGCAAACAGTTTTGATGCATCGTCTGATCAGGTTTCGAAATGTTTAACAGTCATTTTAATGTTTCCTCAGTCAAAAACACATATACAGTATTCCCTCTTTACAACGACCCTCCCAATGCCGGTCCCCTCCTTACAACGACTATTGTCGCTGTTCCCAAAACAACATAATGATGTCCAACCTTTTCAAGGCTGCAATATAGTCCACTTAAGGGTGTATCAATGTCATGAGCCATTTTTTCAAAGTATTAAACTTTTTTTCTATCATTGTTTTTTTGGAAGAGCTATTTATGATGAATGAAAAAATGAAAAAATATATATATGGTGGTGTCCTTTTTTTTTAGCTACAGCGATTTGAAAAAGGTATGTCAAATTTGGATTTTTTTCTTCAAATTTTACCCATTCAGAGTACAAGCTTCAGTAAAATCTATTTCAAAACAAAACAAACATGGTAATTTGGGTTTTCTTTATTTATTTCATGTCTATGGTGGTATGTTCACATATATAAACCAACTTTAGACAAAGCAGGTACCAGGTTTAAACAATATGGATCCTTGAATATCAAATATATGCTTTATATAGGGCATGATTTTATTAGATTTTTTATTTTTATGAAAAAAAGTAAAGAAGTTTGAAAATGAAATAGTTCTAGTATTAAACTTTTTCTTATATTCTACCAGATGAAAGCCCATACTAAGGCAGTTCAAAATATGAAAAGAAATTGAAAGGTCAGTGTTGAAAATTTTGAGTTATTAAAGTAAAAAGAGTTATCGCCCCTTACAAAATTTACAAAAAAGTACCATACCGATGATATTTAGAGCTTCATAAATTTCACATTTGGTGCCTTTTTTTTTTCTTAAATTAGCTTTTGTATGAAGAAATACTACCATAGATAGGAAATAAATAACACAAAACCAAATTATCATATTTGTTTTCATTTAAAATGGGTTTTATTGAAGCGGGCTGTTTAAAAAGGACAAAATAAGAGGAAGTGGGTGGGGTAAATTTTACATCGCCGTAGAGCCAACTGTTGTTCACCAAAATGTACACTTTTTCTATTTTTTCATTCATCTTAAATAGCTCTTCAATACAAAACCATCATAGAGTGTTTTAATATACTTTGAAAAGTTCCCAAAGTCATGACATTGATACACCCTTAAAAGTGTCGTCTGTTTTTCTCAAATTTACAAACAGACGAACTTCGACATCTCGAACTCGCTTAACTCGAACTATCCGATAGTTTGACACATGATCTACAGTATTTCATGCTCGGTACAGTCGAACATACCCATATTTCAAAGTTAAAATGTTTCCTAGCCACGTTTAATCTTTGAAATACGGGTATGTTCAACAAAAACGACTTCGAGATATCGAAGTTCGACTGTATTAGACATTTTGACAGAAAAAAACACATAGTGACTAGTGACAAACAGCTTGAATCCAGATCAGACGCCGCGTTACGCTGTATTTTATATTAAAAATATTGAAATGTATATCAAATACATGTAGTTTGTTAGTTACGCGGCGTCTGAACAGGATCAAACTGTTTACAAATAACTATGGTACTCGGGGTAACCCAGAGAGAGAATTAAAGTGCAAAATTTTAGGCAGTATTACTGAACAAAGAAAGAGTTCAATGAATAATGAGTTTTTCGGCAAAAACTTATACAAACATCATTAAGGGTGTATCAAACTCATGAATTTGGGAAATTTTCAAAGTATATGAAAACACTCTTCTGGTGGTTTTGTATTGAAGAGCTATTCAAGATGAATGAAAAAATAGAAAAAGTGTACATTTTGGTGAACAACTTTTGGCTCTACGGCCATGTAAATTTTACCCCACCCACTTTTTCTTATTTTGTTCTTTTCCAAAAGCCCGCTTCAATAAAAACCATTTCAAATGAAAACAAACATGATAATTTGGTTTTGTGTTATTTATTTCATGTCTATGGTAGTATTTCTTCGTACAAAAACTAATTTAAGACAAAACAGGCACCAAATGTGAAATTTATAAAGCTCTAAATATCATCGATATGGTACTTTTTTGTAATTTTGTAAAGGGAGATAATTCCTTTGTCTTCAATAACTTAAACTTTTCAACACTGACCTTTTAATTTCTTTTCATATTTTGAACTGCCTTAACATGGGCTTTCATCTGGTAGAATATAAGAAAAAGTTTAATACTAGAACTTTTTCATTTTTAAACTTTTTTACTTTTTTCATAAATAAAAAATCTAATAAAAGCATGCCCTATAAAACGCATATTTTTTATATTCAAGGATCCATATTGTTCAAACCTGGTGCCTGCTTTGTCTAAATTTGGTTTCTATATGTGAAAATACTACCATAGACATGAAATAAATAACGAAAACCCAAATTACCATGTTTGTTTTGTTTGAAATAGATTTTACTGAAGCTTGTACTCTGAATGGGTAATTTTTTTTTAAAAAAGTCCAAATTTGACATGCCTTTTTCAAATCGCTGTATCTCAAAAATAAGGAAACCACCATACTTTTTTTTCATTTTTTCATTCATCATAAACAGCTCTTTCAAAAAAACAATGAAAGAAAAAAGACAATAGAATTCACAAAGACGTGAAGCTTGTGGTAGTTTGAGATACTGATTTGAAATGTCTTGTTTAACCCCTTCGATATCAATGACGCTTAAAAAGCGCGTTTGCAAACAGTTTGGATCCTAATCAGACGCCGCCTCACGCGGCGTCTGATTAGGATCCAAACTGTTTTACACTCAATTTGAAATTTCTTCAGTCATACTGCCTTGTTTTTTAACTTTGAAACGACATTGCAGACAACAACATTGAAAAAGACGACAGTGAAACGGTGAAAGGGTCAAACTCTCCTGAATAAGTAGATCATGAAAGGGTAAAATGTTATTTTGGATTTGTTTTGCGTGACATCTGTAAAGTGACTGACAACAAAGTAAAAATAATACGAGAGCAGTTTGTTACGGAAAAAGAGAAATCGGTTTTTTTTTTTTTGCACATTGCATTTAGGTTTGAGTTGTTACAGATTTAATCTCGGAGTTGTTGTTTTTGTTGTACCTGAGCTTAACACTCACATGACAGCTTCGTACAGACAGAATAGCATAGCTGTTTTCAATTACCTCGCCATATGGGCAACCATGCTCGGTCTTCAGAGGATTTTAAATACATGTATACAATAAAGGGTATAGAGCTGCTATTGAATGAGATGAACCATATTGACGCAGTAGTAACAGAGCTGAAAGGAGTAAAACGAGCATGTATATTTACTCCGAGATTTAATCCCTTTAGCGCCAATCTTGGACAACACTTATGCATGAAAACAGTTTGAATCTAGATCAGATACCGCGTAACGTGGCATCTGACCAGAAACCAAAATGTTTGACTGTGGTATTAATGATTTATTAATTAAAAGTCCAAAGAATGTTAAACTTTAACCCTTTCACTCTCAATGACGTCATAAAGCACGTTTGCGTAACGCGGCGTCGGATCAGACCCCAAACTCTTTAACAATCGTTTCGAAATTTCGTCAGTCATATTGCCTTAAATCTATACTCGAAACAATAGTGCAGACAATAATATTGCAGAAGACCACTATATGGCGGTGAAGGGGTAAAAACCTCACGATAATTTTGATCATGAAAGGGTTAAAAATAAAAATAGACAATATGTTTGCGATCAGACAATATTATGCTGTGAATGCATTGTGGGTAAGTGACTGCTTTTATTTCTTAAAAGTATACGTTTAGGGAGCTTGGCTTAATAAAACAGCAAGGGATCAATGAAAAATTAGTTTGTTCTGCTACATGTTTGGAAGTTAAACTAAAAAAATAAAAACAGACTATGTGTTTTCGATCAGATGATATTACGACGGTGAATATGAATGCTCGATGACGGCTTGCTTTCATATCTTAACCCATTACCCCTTAAAAACGCCTTTTTACGCATCTATTTATTCCTCCACTGAAGAAAAATAGTTCCAATTTATACAGCCAAGAATATGTATCAGAAGAAATATTTTCTATATCCTTGCAGATGGTAGCTTAAAGCAGGCTGAAAGCAAAGCAGAATGTGCCTTAAGGCACATTCTGCTTTACTTTCAACCTGCTTTAAGTGGTCACCTGTTTTCAAAACTAGAAATAGGCTAAGAGGTAATGGGTTAAGTTTAGAATTTTAGGCCGCTTGGCTTAATAAAACTACAAGGAATCAATGAAAAATTAGTTTGTTTGGCAATATTTATATAAATAGTTGAATATCTGCTAAACTTTAAAAATAAAGGCAGACTATATGCTTTCGAGCAGACGATATTACGATTGTGAATATGCATTCTCGATGACTGTCTGCTTTTATATGTTAAGTTTAGAATTTTAGGCTGTTTGGTTAAGAGAAGCAAGGTGTTAATGAATAACGAATGTTTGCAGCAATATTTAACATCATTAAATCTCTGCTATACCGCAGTGCTCCAGTGCAATGGAATGCACACAGGCGTGAACCTTGTTATTCCTGAGATATTGATTTGAATTATCATGTTTAAACGTCGTTTTCAATTTGTTTCGCGTGACATTATAATGTGAATGACAACCAGATAATCAAATTGCGAGAGCTTTTTGCAGAAAAAGAGATATTGGCACCATTTTATGCACAAAACATTTAAATTTGAGTTGTGACAGATTTAACCCATTCAGTGCAAACCTTTGACAACATTAACGTATGCAAACTGTTTGGATCAAGATCAGATGCCGCGTGACGCGGCATCTGATCTTGATCCAAACTTTTTGACACTCATTTAAATCAGTTTATTCAAACTTTCTAGGATTAGATCTATGAACTTAAAACATTACAGCAGACAATATGTTTGTAAGCATATGATATTAATATGACAGTGAATATGTATTCTTGGTTATTGTGTCCTTTTACTTTTTTATTTAAAACTTTAGGCATTTTGGCTAAACAGCCATGGGGTTGATGAATAATGAGTCTGTTCGGCAATATGTATTAACATCATTAAATATCTGCTGTACCGTAGTGCCACACTGTAGTGGAATGGACTAAGACGAGAGGTTTGTTTTTCCTGGGATATTGATTTGAATTATCTTGGCTAAACGGCATCTTGAATTTGACTTTACAAACCAAAGGTTCAATGACTAATAAGTTAGTTCGGCAATAATATTTATAGACATCATAATTAATATCTCTGCTATACTGCAGTGTAATATGACAGTGCAATGCACAAATACAAGATGCTTGTGTTTCCTGAGATATTGATTTGAATTATCTTCGTTAAACGTGATCTTGAATTTGACTTGACAAAGTAAAGGTTTAATAACTAATAAGCTAGTTCGGTAATATTTATAGACATCATAAGTAACTTTCTGCTACACTGCAGTGCCACACGGCATCGCAATGCATAAAGACGTGAGGATTGTGTTTTCTGAGATATTGATTAAAATTATCTTGTTTCAACGCCATCTTGAATTTGACTTAACAACGTTAAAGGTTTAATTACTAATAAGTTAGTTCAGCAATATTTATATACATTTGTACATCTTATTAAATATCTGCTATATAGTGAATCTAACACTACCGTGAGTGTCAGATAAGAATAGCCTACCCGAGTTTTGAAGATATATTTGGAACACGAGGCTTTGCCGAGTGTTGCAAAAATATCTTCAAACGAGGGTGGGATATTCATCTGACACTCAACAGTGGTGTTAGATTAATTTTCTCACCTCGTCAACCCTAAAAACGCGTTTAACTTGCTACACAGTGGCGAGTTGTATTTTAATGCGCTAATGCATGCATGACGACGTAATAACAACGGCAATAACAACCAATCATAAGATAGTTCAGCTTGTCTGTCCGGACAGATAAGGTTTTCTCCCATTTTCGCCCATGTGGGATAGAGATATTCCCCATGTGGAATCACTCTATCCTCCATACCACGTGACGTATTTTATTGTTTGCCCAGCTTAACCATAAGCGCTGCATATATACTAACAAAGGGTGCAACTCTCTCACTGGACATTCGTACACCACAAGTATAAAAAAGTCTGTAACTCTATCAATTTACATGGTATACTCATAATTCGTTCGACTATTGAAAGCTAAGACATTAGTCTACTAATTTAATACACTCTTCTAACCATTTCTTATGCATTTCGACAATTCCAAGAACGATTTTCTCCAAAGATGACGTCTTTTTTTATTCTCGGCTGACGCTCGTTCACCCGGGTCTCACTATATCACAGCGATAACCTGGTGATGTACAGTTCAAAACATGGCATGATTCAATAAAACGACCAAAGTCTATCACTAACCTTCGGGTTTTAAGTCCTCAGCGTCAAAGTGGTGTTGTAAAATTAGCGATATTTCCGAGTTACTTTCACTTCGTCGAGGAGTAGCCATTTTGCCTGAAGAGTTACAAGTGCGGTGGAACAAATTACCCCAAACCATACAACCCCTACAAACCACAAAACACAGAAAACCCTACATTGGGGGTATTTTACTGCCGCAACCCCCACTAGAACAATAACTGTTGTTTTTTGAAGGTGAAATATGTGCATATAATGCAAAATTATTAAGTTTCTACACTATTGTACCTATATAAAATAATTACTTGATAATGGGAGATTTCAATTACCCCGCAATACCGCGGAAAAATCTGAGGGAAACAAGTTCGTTGACTGTATTAAAAAAAACTGTCTATTCCAAATAGTAGACAGACTAACCAGATGGAGGGGAACAGACACTCCCAACATGCTTGAACTTATTCTAACTGAAGATGCAAACAACGTAGCAAAATACTGAATATCAAAGTCCCCTGGGCAAGAGTGACCACTGTGTTATTCTTTTTGACTTCATCTGCTGTACACAAACAAAACAAAAATCGAGAGAAACCTACTACAAACCCTACAAAATAAATATCCACCACTGATCAAAATTAAGAATAACAAAAAACAAATACCATGCCACTGGAAAAAGACACCCTAGATGATCAAAATGAAAAACACTCTTTAAAGACGCTTCATCCGAACAAAAAAGAGAAAGACAGGAAACTATATAATAGAGCACGGAATAAAGTCACAAAACTTGTCAGACAAACTAGAAAGAGATATGAAAATAATTTAGCAGCAGAATCTAAGACCAATCCATTTTGAAGCGAATTTGGCAATATATAAACTCGAAGAGTAAAACCAAGACTGGCATCAATGAACTGAGAAAAAATACAGCAGACCATAAGTCGACAAAATCTAATGAATAGGGGGAAAGGCGAACATCATCGCCGATTTCTCTTTAGTAGTGTTTTTATAAAAGGAAGCACCTGGTGAAATACCCAAATTACCAAATAGAGAAACAAAGACACCATGGACAGAAATTGAAATATCACCAATGCATGTAGAGAAACTCTTGACAAATTTACCGGTGCAGACAATTTACACCCAACTTTTCTCAAACAATTAAGCAAAGAACTGTCAAAGAACTGTCAATACCATTGAATATCATTTTCGAAGAATCAATAATAAAGAAGGACATCCCTATTGATTAGAAAAAAACCCTATTCAGTGCAATTTATAAAAAGGAGACAAAATCAGTCCAGGAAACTACAGACCAGTCAGTCTCACATCGGTCATTTGCAAAGTAATGGAGAAAATAGTCAGAAACCTCATCATAGAGCACATGACAGTAATCAGATCTCTTCACGGACAAGCAGTATGGTTTAATGGCTGGTAGACCCACGGCGCTCCAACTGTTAAATGTTATGGACAAAGGGACAGAAGCAATGAACACTGGAGACGGGATTGACTGTGTATACATGAATTTCCAAAAGACCTTCGACACAGTGTCCCACAATAGACTAATAAGTAAGCTAGAGTCGTATGGAATTGGAAAAAATAGGATTGAATTGACAAGATAGTTTTTATCCTGGAGCTCACAAACAGTAACAATCAATGGAATCGTGTCAAACCGGCATAAAGTCCCTTCAGGAATCCCACAAGGATATATGATTGGACCCCTCATTTTCATAATATACATAAATGATCTTTCTGACAATGTTAAATCAACAATATACTTATTTGCAGACGACAAAAAATATTCAATATCATCAAATCCCCAGAAGACAAAGAAACACTACAAAATGACCTACACAAAATATCATATTGGACAGATAAATAGCTACTAAAACTACACCCACAAAAGTGCAAAAGTATGCATATTAAAAGACTGTTGTAGCTATATAAGGTCATATTCGGGGTAATCACCAAAATGAATTTCTGTTTTGTAATTTATTTTTCTAGTGGGAGGTATCCCTGTTGCTAACCATACACTTCATCCTAGCAACGTCTGTTCACCTTGCCATGTGTGTTAATCCTTCAACTCTTTCGCTGTCGAAATTTTTAAACCTTACCTTCATAACAGCTTTCATTCTAATTCAGAAGCAGAGTTTTTCAGCATCTGATCTGGAAGCAAATTATTCTTTTATACGCCGTCAGACTGACGGCGAAAGAGTTGAAGGATTAACAATCATACAAATTCACCCAATCCCCGCATGCAGTTCTATGTACACTGCACTGATTTTTTCAACTGAACTGACATTAGTCTTTAACGTACAACTAACTTGGATCCAGATCAGACACCGAGCTGCTCGATAACTTGGAAGGGTAAAAGCTATTTGTTAGAATGCAGGAAGACATTTTGCAAGGGGCATAAAAATATACCCGCATACCTTTTCCCGTTGATGGATGGAACGAAAATAGTCAAATTCAGCCCCATATGGACAGAAGCATACCGCTGCGTTTTAAAAGACTGTCAAAGTGTTACCGGTGAAGAAAGTCATTAATGTTTAGTGTGTGGTGCTTGATAAACATACGTAAAGAGGTCTGAAGGGTTTGTTTTTTGTCGAGATGTGAACATCATTGGGGTTTGTAGTGGAGTAACTTCGGCCGATGCTGAACACGTTGGAAGGGGAAGGGGATTGACATATAAAGTGTGTTATGAAGGTAAGGTTTTAAAGATTAAGACATTGACAGTTCCATTTTCGTGTCATTAAAATCTTTTTAAGCGTCATAGAGGAGTAAAATGATTTTTGGTTTCCAGGAAATGACACATATCCGTGCTAAATTGTTGTCTGACTCCAAACTAATTTTGGCGATCATCCCGAATATAACCTTATACTTACTTAGCGTTACTTAGCGTTGGTTTCCAGCTCAGGTTCCTCTATGCTGGACTTTTCTTTTTGTGCACTTAGTACTTTAGTACTTTTCTTTTAGATTTCGGGTCTTATATTGGCCTTATACATGTAGTTGTATTTACTTTCTTGGTTTTTCCAGTAGTTATCTTACCTATTTTTGAATGAGTTGAGTGTTTTTGTATTTACCACCTCTTCTGTTAAGCTGTTCCAAATGTTTGCTGTTCTTATACCAAAACTGTATTTTCTGATATCTAACCTTGCTTTTTGTGAGTATGACTTTTTATGATTTCTCCTTATTGAAGTTCTTATCGTTTGATCTTCTCTCTCTTTTAGAAAGTTTCCTTCTTTCTTAAAATGCATTCTGACTAAGGTTTCGTATAATGGTGAGAAAATTTTCTCATCAAGATGATGGAAATTTCGCCGAATTATTGCACTCATGTGTTTTTTGTTTTTTGTTTTACTTTTTCTGCAATGTGTTAATCAAAGTTTAATTTGTTATCTATTATTATCCCTGTGTCATTTTCTTCTTCTGTATTTAGTCCATTGTGATATTTTGTGTAGGTCATTTAGGAGTGTTTCTTTGTCTTCTGGGGATTTGATAATATTGAATATTTTTGTGTCGTCTACAAATAAGTATATTGTTGATTTAACATTGTCAGAAAGATCATTTATGTATATTATGATCACGAGGAGTCCAATCACAGATCCTTGCGGGATGCCTTAAATGACGTCATGCCAGTTTGATCATATTCCATTGATTATTACTTCTTTATAAACGATGCTTCGAATAAAGTACTCAAGTGTGTTGACTGACTTAAATCACTAAGCTCCTCACCGCTGTGAGTTCGAATCCCAGTAGGGTCGTTAGGGTTTTTCATGTGGGGAAGCCTTCCAGCTGGCTTGCGAAAGGTCGGTGGTTCTATCCAGTTGCCGACTTGTGTCTGAAACAGTGCATAAAGGGCTTCTGGGATCTTCCTCAACCTGTAATTAGCTGGACGTCGCGATATGACTGAAATACTGTTAAAAGCGACGTAAAATCAAATCAAATCAAGTGTGTTGACAGGTCTTTACTTAGTTGTTTGAGAAACGTTGGCTGTAAATTGTCTGGACCGGGTGATATGTCAGGTTTTAGTTCTCTCAAGAGTTTCTCTACATGTATTGGTATTTGCCATCATTGTGTTGCAGTACAAAAGTGTAGAAACTTAATAATTTTGCATTATATGCACATATTTCACCTTCAAAAAACAACAGTTATTGTTCTAGTGGGGGTTGCGGCAGTAAAATACCCCCAATGTAGGGTTTTCTGTGTTTTGTGGTTTGTAGGGGTTGTATGGTTTAGGGTAATTTGTTCCACCGCACTTGTAACTCTTCAGGCAAAATGGCTACTCCTCGACGAAGTGAAAGTAACTCGGAAATGTCGCTAATTTTACAACACCACTTTGACGCTGAGGACTTAAAACCCGAAGGTTAGTGATAGACTTTGGTCGTTTTATTGAATCATGCCATGTTTTGAACTGTACATCACCAGGTTGTCGCTGTGATATAGTGAGACCCGGGTAAACGAGCGTCAGCCGAGAATAGAAAAAAAGCGTCAGCGTTAGAGAAAATCGTTCTTGGAATTGTCGAAATGCATAAGAAATGTTGAGAAGAGTGTATTAAATTAGTAGACTAATGTCTTAGCTTTCAATAGTCGAAAGAATTATGAATATACCATGTAAATTGATAGAGTTACAGACTTTTTATACTTGTGGTGTACGAATGTCCAGTAAGAGAGTTGCTACCCTTGTTAGTATATATATAGTGTGTAGAAACCAGAAAGCGGTATAGACCCCTATGTACTCATGGTGGATTCTTATAATCTCACACCCCCTAGATTTCGGGATACCTCTGTCCGAGAGGTGAGAAATTGCAATGTTATACGGCAGTGCAATGTACAAAGACACCAGCCTTGTGTTTCCTGGAATATTGATTTGAATTATCTTGTTTTAACGTCATCTTGAATTTGACTTAACAACATTAAAGGTTTAATGACTAATAAGTTAGTTCGTCAATATTTAAAGACATCATTTAATCTCTGCTACACTTCAGTGCCACACGGCAGAGCAATGCATGAAGACGTGAGGCTTGTGTTTTCTGAGATATTGATTTGAATTATCTTGTTTAAACGTCATCTTCAATTTGTTTTGCGTGACAATTGGTTAAGTGACTGACAACCGGATAACAACATTACCCGAGATTTTTTCAGACTAAGAGAAGTCGGCGCTACTTTATGCACAACGCATTTAAATAGAACAGTGACAGATTAAACATCTTGATAACACCAACACATGCAGACAGTTTGGATCAAGATCAGATGCCGCGTAACGCGGCATCTGATCAGGATCCAATCTGTTTGACAAAAGTATGCCTAGCCTTGGTCCCTCATCACCTGATAGATCCATCGGGGCATCGCAATGCTGCACCTTGCACCAGCTGTTCCATTCGTTCCGGCCATGTGCAAGTCGTTGTGACTTTTCAAAGGTTAGTCCGGTCGACTCGTCAAAGTCAATCCATTTCTTTTTCTGTCTTTCTCTTCTCCTCTTTCCCTCTACTGTTCCATGTAAAATTGTCTTTGAAAGGCTACTAGATCGAGTGGCATGGCCGAACCATTTCATATCCCTCCGTTTGGCTATAGTTAACAGATCATCATGTTTATCTATGTTGTTACTAAATTAATTGTCTTACTTGTTCATTGAAAACCTGTTCAATATACGAGATGCCTAAGATGGTCCTAAAGTATCTCGTCTCGACGCCCTGTATTTTCTTCTGGGGTTCAGTTGTCAGTGTCCATTTCTCACACACATTAAGACATTTCTGACAAATTGACTGTTTGCAAATAAACATTGAACTCCGAGTAAAGTAGTAAACACATTATATCTCAATAGAAGAACGTCGGGGACTGTCAAAGGCTTAAAACAGATAATATTCGGGCAGTAAATCCGGACAGAGACTGTAAAACGAAAGGTGTATTTGCAAAAAAATATAAAAATGTAAACAAATTTATGGCGTTATTGTGCATATTATGCCAATATTTTAAAACAATATGGTCGGTCTAAACGTATCCTCGAAAAAACACCGAATCTTAATCATTTAGATATTTTCTGTCGCTTTTTTCTACACCGTCCCGGTACAGAGAATATCTTTGTACAGCGCTCCCTCTCTACAACGACACCCAATGGGAGACAGAATTGTGTGCGTTGTTCGGAGGGAGTCGTTATAGGGAGGGAAATATGCTTACACTTGCAAACAGCTTGTATCTAGATCAGACGCCGCGTCACGCGGCGTCTGATCTGGATTCAAGCTGTTTGTCACTCGTCATTATGTATTTTTCTACCAATATGTAAATTTGAGAAAAATAGCAGACGACAATTTTAAGCAAACGATATTTCAGCCGTGAAAGCTTTAGATATAATTGTCTTCTTTGTGGAACAGCGACAAGGGTCGTTGTAAGGAGGGAATCGTTGTTGGGAGGGCCGTTGTAGGGAGGGAACACTGTATAACACCCCGCTACATACAAGTCAAAGATGATAAGATATACAGTCAGATAAGGACAATCCGATGATCGAGTGAGTTTATAGGGCTAATCTTTTTTCTCTTTCCGTGTGGGTTCGAATCCCGACCTAGTTAATATATTTAAGAAATAATTAATTCATGCCAATGTTTTATCGTATCGAACACTGGTAGGAGTTGAGATGCGTATTAATTTAATCACGATGCCTTTAGGCCGAGTTGTTTAATTACAAGCATCTCAACGACTACCCGTGTTCGATTGCAAGATAAAACACTGGTTTTAATTTATTATTTCGATTCGTACACATAGTTTAACCTTAATTTGCACCGAAGCAACGGCGCTACATTTCTTGGCGTACGCGTTTTCGAAGCCATATGACGTCACGTTAGAACGTTTTAGCGCGTGAGTGTTTTATTGAAAATTCAAACACTGAATGTTCGTTCTTTGTTTATATAAGGGCGTGCACGAAGTGTGTTTGAACATTTCTGTTAAATGTAGTGTTTTGAACAAGAATCCTTTTCCTACGCTAATACTCATTTACGTGTGCATATCAGCGCTAGTCATCCATTTCCGGCTAAATAGATCAAATATGCATTCCAGGAAAATTCTAGTGGTTAAAGCCTTTACTTCCATTATTCTTTCACATCCAAACGTTTGCAAAGGCGCCTTTTGGCGTCGTTAGCAGTGACGGGTTAACTCTCATCCGGACCTTGCAAAAACTTCCGTTTTGAGACTTTTGGGGTACGTTGGACCCCATTGTGTATTTTTTTTATTTTTCTAAGTCAAGATAGGCATTTGTGACATAACTGATGCCGCATTATAAATTGGTGTGTTTATGCTATATGGTAGTGATAAATAAATACGAAAGACTCAAGCAGGAAACGCAACACAAACAATACACCCACCTCTCAAGCAGAACACACACACAGTCATACCATAACAATCACACACACGCACAATCCCATTCCTTCATCTACACACTAAATAGAAAACAACACGCAAGACAAACATAAAGCAAAGTGAACATAGGAGTCCGCCTTGGTACGGTCAGCAGCAATCAATAATTAATTATAAATTAATCATTAACTACCACTGGGGGGTTAAACCTGGGTTTAGGGGCGCCCAACCTCACACTTATCTCCTATATTCACCTATAAAGACGAACAGTGTACATAAAATATAAACCCTGTTCCACAACCTCACAATCAAAAAGACCGCCAGCACAGTAAGTAAATACATGTAAAATATTTAACAAAAATTCTATGACAAGATCATTAGTAACATGGGAAAGAATTAAACATTCAAGCCCGTGTTAAAAAATAACCCACTATGGCAACTGTCAAATTGTACTCAAGCGACTAGTCTGTAGTTACGAGTAAATGTAAGACATGGAATGGTACGACAGAGAGGGAGAGAAAAAACAAAGCACGAAAATCCGACATAACTCTCCCGGTTAAGGACGGCTTTAGAGATACATCATCATGTAGTGCTAAGCCCTGTCTGTCGTCGCACAACCAAAGAGGAAAGCATAGTTATCAATTGTAGATTGATCGATAACCAAACGTAAAGTGCGCAGCAATATAGTTGGATCATAATCTTTTTTGAGGAAAAATCTAATACGTTTCACAAATAGGTTTTGAAAATGTATATGTCCAAGAATCTTACGAAGTCTGTAAATCACATCACCATAAAACTCCGGATGTGAAATACCTTGCCGCAGAAAAGACTTTAAGTTACATTTATACTTGTTAATGAGAGGAAAATTTCTATAAAAGAATTTAGAAAATGTTTTACGAAGTTTATGAAATCTGTACCCCTGTTTAAGAAGCTTTTCAGTAATAGTTTTATTACGAATGTGGAAGTCCTCAACAGAGGTACAGGCCCTAGCAAAGCGAATAAGTTGTGAAATATAAACCCCGTAAGATGTGGAACGGGGAACATCGCCATCTAGATGAGGATAATTTAC